>JAYDZE010063963.1:0-25557 GCA_034509125.1 Monilaria moniliformis | reverse complement strand
CCCAAAATTCAGCATTTTTCTTGGTCTTTTTCATCTCCTTTCTTCTCCAAACTTCTTCCTAACAATGGAAAGCACTCAAAAGAGTGAAAGAACTCAAGAAATAAACATGACACCTTAGAGAAAAGATTGAATAATTTGACTTGCATCAATAATACTTCATATATTATTAATATAAAGATGTATTTTGTTATATAATGTCAATATGGTGTTTGTTTATGTGTATTAAGTTATTTGATGTATATAAATTATTATAAGGGGATGAAATTATGATAGTTTAGTTGTATAATAAATAATTATATTTTGTATTACATATCTCATGTATGAGGTGGGATACATTATCACACATATTTGAATAATAGATATTGAGTCTTGAAGCAAACAACCTATTAGTCTAGTTAATCTTAAAAAGTTAAAAAATTATGGACAAAATAATGTCGTTGCAAATCAGTCCCAATGAGAAAAGATTAGGGAGGAGCTGGAAATTTATTTCTAAGCTATTGATTATTTCAGAAAACGTCGTGTATTGCCAAAAATAAGCTCATTTTCATTCTTGAATTCAATTAAACCAATACGCACATTAAAAAGTAAAGAAAAATAATAGAACAGGGAAAGCTAGTAGTAAGTATTAGCAGCTTTTCTTTTGGTGTGATTGCAGTATATATGTATATCCAATATATTAAGAAACAATAAAACTGCAGAGTAATAATTCAAATACATTTGGAATCACTTGACTTATTAACGGTCATGTAGTGGGAATATTAATTAAGAGCAGTGGCGAACATGATAAATTTGAAAAATATTATTGTTAAAAAATGAGGTGGTGGCATATTCATAATATTGCAGATCCCAATCGACGACCCACCTTAAATTTAAAGTTCTGGAGGGAGATGGCACACGCACATTCATCATCTCTACAAAAATAAAGCCAAGAGAGCATGGTCATTTCGTCATCCTTCCTGTTCCCAAGACCAAGAAACACACAGAGAGAGAGAGAGGGCCTGCTCCTTGGGAGTGAGTGACAATAATAACAGAGTTTTTTATTTGGGTGAGAGAAAGCTAGTTAGTATCTTCACCACCACTGTGGTCCGCTCCCAACAGCAGCTTTCTCAGCCTCACTTTTCTCTTTCTCTCTCTCACCCTTCCATACCAACTCCCACTCGCGTCATTTTCAGCGCTTGTCTCATTCATGGGCAGAGAGTGGCTCTATTGGGTTGGCGGCGGCGGCGGAATGCCCCGGCCCTCCTCCAGAAGGCGGAAGGCCTCCGCCGGAATCAAGCACGAGGAGAGCACTTCCGCCGGTTGCATGTGTGCCGTTTTTCAGCTCTTCGATTTGCACCATCACCTTCCTCTCAATCACCAACGTTCCCTCGCTCCTTTCCTTCAAGAAGAAGCCAGCACATTTAAAGGTATCATCTCTCTCTCTCTCTCACACACCCACACATACCACATAATATTTCTGTCCATGCAGGTGTGGAGGCACCAAGAAACAGCTTGGAACTGGAGGAGCCACCCGCCATTAAACAAGAAGAGAATTTAAATTTCCCAGTAAGTGTATATACTACTAATACAATAGAAATATCAGTTAATTAAGAGTTGAAATTTTAACTGTGAAAATCTGGTTTAGGCTGGCATCCAGATCAAAACAAGAGCATCAATTTCAAGAAAAGAGGATTCCGGTACAGAATCGAGCATTGATTCACCCTCAACAAAGACCCCAAATCTGGTAGCAAGGCTAATGGGCCTGGATTTGCTTCCAGAAAGCAGCAGCTCCCCCTCATTTTCCTGTCCAAATTCCAAACTTCCAACAAAATCCCATCTCAACCAAACCAGATGCTTCTACGACGACGACATCAACGTCGGCGCTCGCTCCTTGCCGCAAACGCCCAGAAGGTCGGACGTAGAGTACCACCGCCTCTCTCTGCAGATAAACAAAGAGAACAACACAAACGATGAATTCAAAAGCACAAGACCCAGATTCCGACAGCAGCAGCAGCAGCAAGATGAGAACAGAAGCCCGGGACATTACGCGAAGCAGATTTTGAAGCAAGTTAAAGAAAGCGTGAGCAGAAGAGTGGGGCTCGACATCACCAACACAAGCAGAGACAGAGACGAAATCCGACGAGATCAAAATCTCCTAATCAAACTCTCCAAGAAGAACTCCATCGCCAACGACACCAAGCAATCGCCCAAGTTAAGGATTTTAGACACCAACAAAAGTCCAAGAAACTCAACGTCTTCCGACACTAATCCGCCACCGTCCAAGCCTAAGCATCAAGGCGTTAATCAACAACATCAGCCGCACAAGGGAAACAGCAAAATGGGGAAAAAAATATGCCCAAAAACAAGCGATGAAGCCATCAGAAACAAGAAAGAGGAGGCATTTGTCCGATCGCCGGCGGCGAACAAAATGAACTTGTCGGAGAAGAAGTCCAAGAAAGCTCCATTGTCGAGTGAGCTCATTCATTTAAGTGGTCCCACAATTCTGCCGGTCAAGAAAGGCCCTTCCCCTCCTGCTACTAAACTACCTCAAAAACAGGTATTCAAGACTTTTTCTTTCTTTTTTTTGCTTTTATTACCATTTTTTGGAAAGATTATGTCTTTCAAGAAAATGCAATTTATCAACTCATCTATGTATGCTAACTTAACAAAATTGTTATAAGCACGAGCTTTTCTGGTCAAAAGGGTCATTGCTTGTTATTCTTTATATGCTTTTACTCGATAACACAAGTATTTAAATCATAAAAATTGTGAAAATCATGAGAGGAGCTAGAACAATCCTACAGACAATATGATATAGGCTAGAAAATCCAAAAATACATGTCACTGTCATATCCCTGTGAAATTAAATTAATGGGCATTGATAATGATTTTTATTTGCATTATAGTAATTACTAAAATGATTTAGGTTTTTGGGTTGCAGCAGCCACAGGTATCAGATGCTCTTTCATCGAAAAGGAACACACAGTTATCTAGTGATACGAGCTGGTCGTACAAGCAGCTGCCTCTGCAGCCGGATAAATTATTCACCACCGTGCCAGACCGCGGTGACGGTTGCTCCACCACCTCCGCCTCCGCCGCGGAGGAGTACAGATTCTACATCCAGAAAATCCTGAAACGCTCGGGCATAATCGATAAAGTAACCCCACTAACCCTAGGCAAATGGCACACCCCTTCACACCCCTTGGACCCCTCAATCTTTTACTACCTCGAGCTCTTCCACCCGGCTGCAGCCCCCTCCGCCGCCGTCCTCAGCCGCCGGTGCAACCGAAAGCTGATTTTCCATTTGGTGGACGAGATTCTGGCTGATATTTTGAGGCCACACTTGGATTACAAGCCCTGGATTAATAATTCTCCGGCCGATCAATTCGGTTTGGTGGATGATCTGTGTGAGAGAATAGGGAATTTTCCGGGCGCAGACTGTCAGGTGCTTGAGGATATCGATTTATTGATAGAGAAGGATCTGAGGAAGACGGCGGTGGATGGGTATATTGAGGAGGAATGGGAGCGGTTGGTGCGTGAGGTGGAAGGTGAGATTGTGGAGCGGTTAGTGAGTGAAATGGTGGCAGACGGGGTCCGTACGGAGAGGCAGAAGAGGTGGGTGGCACGTGACGAGATGCCACTTCTGGAAATCATCCACGTGGCATAACGGACTGTATAAACTGGAACGTCTTTTTAAATTACCAATTAACTGCTTTTTCATTTTGTTAAAGTCATATATATGCGTTTTCTTATTCTTCCCTAGTGAAATCTCTTCTTCTTCTTTTGCCCCTTTCCCTCAGAGATTGTAGTTAATCTCAAGTTTCTCTAGTAACATTCCGGATTCCGTGAACTTGCCCTAATTAAATTCCTAATTATTGTTAATTTACTTAATTAAGAAAATAAATTCTAATTAAAAATTAATATACTATAACTAAAATGTATGTATAGTATGTTTAAATGTGCACAAATTTTTATCTAATATATATATACACACAAATTCATCTCAATTTTAAGAATGACAACGATGAAAAGTGAGTCTGTCTTAGAGCATCCACAACAGCAAACGAGCCTTCACATTTCTCTTATACTATTTATAGGCTTCACATCAACTTTTTCCTTAAGACTTTACTCCCTGCAATAGCGACCGAATCTTAAATTTTCCTTACATTATTCATCTCTTATTTTTAAATTATTTAATCATTCATGTTATTTGTCATTTTCATGATTTAAATCGAACTAATTTGAATATTTTAATTAATATTCTATTTTTTTTAATAAAAAACCTAAATTACATTATTGAAAGTAGTAAAATTACATAAATTAAAATTCTAAATTACATTATTGAAAGCAAGAAAATTACCTAAATTAAAATCATAAATATAGTCCAATTTTCCTTCAAATTGTTAAGAAAGTGGTGGTGGTTCTCGACTTGTTCCTCTAACATGTTAGACGTATCGGAAACGTTGGCTTCGAAGAATAACTTGAGCAAGGCAGTGTTGGTGGTATTATCTAATGAGGATCGGATCTTGCCAATCTCTTCCGATGCTGCAGTGGTCATTGAGGATGTCGTATTGCCATTTCCCTTCCATTTTGCCGCCTTCTGGTCAATGGGGCGGCTCCTACTCGGCTTCTCCGCTCATACTGAATCTCTCATCCGTCGTGTGCTTTGTACACTTCGGTCCGATCGACCCGCTGCCCGCCCATTTTTCGCAACAGCGAACCTTTTCTCCCAAGTCTTGAAATACTTGAACGGTTTGTTGTTTTCGTTCAAGTATGTGGAAATGGCATCCTTCAACATGTTGGACTCACTTGAGCCGCTCATTCTCTCCCTTTCAATAGTGTTGTAGATTGCGCAGAATTTGGCGACCTAAGGGTTTACTCTGTCGTAGTGGCCCGAACCATACGAGCAGTGCGCTCAGGCGCGCCTTGAGGGCGTAACTCGTTGTACTTCTTTCCCACCTTTTCCCAGAAAGACGACCCCTTTTGTTGGTTGTCGAGGATTGCATCTTTGCTCACGTCAACGTATAGTTCAAATATATCCATCGTTTATACGCGGAGTATGGAATTTGGGCTTCTTGCCTCGACTTCTTCGTCTTGTCGGATAAATTGATGGCGTCGAGATGTGGGGATGAGGAGTTGAGACAAGGAGAGTCGTAACCGCCCGAATTAGATGCGCCAAAAGCATTTGGATCGTATCCAAAAACGGATGGATTGATTCCTTGCGACAACAAATGTTGTATCAGCGCTTAATGGTTGAGAGTAGACATGATAAAGAAGAGAAAATGAAGAAGAAAAAGATGAAGTATATGGAATTTGGGGTGGAGAAATGAAGTATGGGGATGTAGATATTTATAGAAGAAAAAATGAAACAAAATAATAAAAAAAGTGCCGTTGCATGCATACCATTACAAAAAAATTTAATATATTTGTTTGAAGAGCCGTTGCGGCTCAAATTAAAAAAAAAACATATTTTATATTCAAATAAAAAAACAATGTGAAAATGAAGCCCATTCACGGGTAAGCGCGTGTCATGCACGCACGCTGCGATTGGTCGCGGCGCGCGGCGGCGACTACGAACATGAAGCTCGTGTAGGAGGCTCGAGCCAACGGCCTGAGGACCTGCAACAGCGGGCATCAGCGGGCATGGGTGAGCAGCTAGCTCAACGAGCTGCCATTGTGGATGCTCTCAAGTACACTAACACAATAGCAGTACCGCATACCATTTATTAATAAATGATTCAAAATGAATTGTTTGTTTGTGTAGAAGCAAATAATGTTAGGAGAAATAGATGGGTTTTGAGAAAATTTTATGAACCCACCAAAATTATCCTTCAAGTGCTTTTATGAATTACTTTTCCTAAAAAGTGTGGCATCTCAATTTATGGAAAGATGAGTTAGCAGCGATAAATAGAAATAGTCCAACCTCAATAAAATCTCTAGTAGAAAAGATACAAAGTTGATTTCTCCCAATAAAATCTATTTTTTTTTTTAAACCCTACATTTTTATCACTTTCTTTAGTCTGCATTACTTTGATGTGGAACGTGTCATCTCAATATAAAGACCCTTACTCAAATAATTTGATTAGATCAGTGACAATATATTAGTTGATGTTTAAAATAAGCAAGTGTGTTAATAGGTCTGGTGTATATGCATTAACTATTATATTATGTATATTCCGATTTGAATTTGTTGAAGAATATCAAAGGGGGAGGGAAATCATTCACCAATTTGAAATTGGGGATAAGCCCGACCAGACACAAATCACAGTGATCTCAGAATTATATATAATTATATACTTGTGTATATAATACATACAGAGAGTTTCTACCGGTAGGTGTCAGTGCATATCATCATTTCTTAAAGGACTCCCAGTACTTCCTCGAAGATAACATTAGAATTATATTTATTTTATTTTTGTCAAATTAAGGTTGGTTTGGTAGCTAAAATAAGATAGAAATAGATAAGTAAAGTAAGATGGGCTTTAAGATTATAATTTATTGTATCATCAAGATACGATTTGTTTATTGTTTGTTTGGTAAGAAAGATATAAATCCAGATAATATTGTAGATAAATTGTAAAATTACTTTTTAGCCCTCATGGATATATTTATCTAATTATTATCTTAAATTATATTTTGATTCTTTACTAAATTAAATTGACGACTTTTATTAATGGTCATAATAAACAACAAACTACCAAACTTAAACATTGATTAAAACTTAGCCAATACTTAATTATTGCTTAACAAAATTAATTACTGATTAATTAAATATTAATGACTGCTTAGCTAGTATTTAATTTACACATAATGAATTAGTGATTAATAAACAACTGAATTAGGGACTAATTAACAAACTGAGACCAACAGAGGCCGGCGGCCATGCCCAACTCCGACGACCGGTCGAACACCAACCATGGCCAACTTCGATGACCGGTCGAAGACGGATTTTCACCCAGAAACCAATTTTCGGGGAAATCGAAAAACCAACAAATCGAAACCAATAATCGAAACCACAACAAAACCAAAAATAAAAAATCGAGAATAGAATCAAAACAAAAAAATCAACAAATCAAAAACCAAGATTCAAGCAAGAAAGAAACTTAATCACAATCAACTAGAATTTTTCAAAAAACGAGCCTCGGATTTGATAAAAAAATAATCACAACCCTAATTGAACAAGAAGGGGAACAGAGATTCGGCGGCTGTGGTGTGTGTAGCGCCGGATCTAGGCAAATCAGAAAATCGAGTGGGGTGACGGCGGCTCAAACCAGAAAATCGAGTGGGGTGACAGAGGCACAAACCAGAAAATCGGGTGGAGTGAAGGCGGCTCAGATCTACTTTCCATAAATCATCACCGCCGCGAGCCCACCATCACCGCCGCGAGACCACCATCACCGTGCGAACCCACCACTACTGCCGGACAAACAAGATCTCATAGATAGGAACAGATCGAGTGGTGTGGCGGCGTCTCAGATCTACTTCCCATAAATCATCACCGCCGAAACCCACCATCACCGTCGCGAGACCACCATTACCGCCGGACAAACCAGATCCCACAAAATGAAACAATGATCGAACGGAAAAACTATAAAATCGAGTGGAGTGACGGCGGCAGAAGGATGATAAAAGTATGGCGTCGGGTATGGTGCGACGACTGCCGTGGTGTGTCGGCGGCCGTGGGTCAGAGACAAGAGAGGTGAAAGTGGGTGAAGAATGGGAGAGGGTATAACCGAGAATCGTAGTGAAACAGTGGCCAATCGCACCAAATGGTGCGATTGTATCTCCTTCAGCAACAGTGGAAACGACAGCGTTTTGGGCAGAAAAGGTGGCGGGCCGCGATTAAATTGCTTCGGCCCGACGGGCCGAGATATATATTTTCTCAGCTACCAAACACAAAACTACAACTTTTGGGCCATGCTATTTAATCTTATCAGGCTTTTATCTTGGCCACCAAACTGGCCCTTAAAGTATGTATGTTACTTTCATTTCAAAATAAAATGGACTGTAGTGAGACATGAAAATTCAAAAATATATTTTATTCTGTGAAATAATACACGTGGGGTGTATATTGAAGCTTACAAATGAGAGTGTGTGACTGACAGCAGAAATCACCATTTCGTAAGGGGGAGCTATCATTCCTGTGTTAGGTAATAATCTCAGATTCAGTCTACTTATCCCTTTCCTATTTACTCACTTTATTGTGATGTTTTGCTAGAAATAGAATTGCCATAAATGTAAAAAGTCAGATAAAGAAGTGGTGGAAACAGATGCAATGATGTAAATGAGAAATGGAAAAGTGCAGATGCAGGGTTAAATGCGTTGCATTGCGACCTATTTGAATTTTGGGGGCACATGGCTACCACATTAATGAGGGAAAGAGATCCAAAAAGGACTGATTTCAATGATGCACCATCAATTTTCATAAATTACTCATTTTTGTCAAACTATGATATGAAGGGAAGAGGGGTGGAATTTCATCCATATAATACTAACTTGTCAGTCTCAAACAAGATGGGGTGCCAGTTTCCATTCTTCAGCAGGAAATTTCTGGCATCATGAATCTCCCAACTAGAAGCTTAATCACAATTATAAAAATCATTTACATCAAACATCCAAATTTGCAATTAACATCTATATTCTAGGCTCTAAAACACTCTACAACTAACAAGGCTACTATTCAATAAAATTCAAGTGACATTTTTCAACCAAACTACTGGGCCATAGTTGAGGGCCATACTCGTCCGTTCAAGTGGAGTGCCAAAATATTTCATTTATTTTATATGGACAAGTTTTTTCATGTTAGATAAATCGAATATTACATGATTAAAGGAAAAGATGATAACCTGTTACTTTATGTCATGGTAACCGAATTTGTCCAATAAAATAAAGAAATGAATTTCAGAAAATGGCCGGGAGCCACAATTTGGTAAGGATTATGTTCACTCTCAACCTCTGCCATCAACATCAAAACCAGCTCCAGTCCAACCAGGTGCTGCATGCCCTCTGCCCTTAGGTAATGCTCCTATTCCCCTTACTCTTCCTTGATTTGAACTTTTCTTCTTTCCTCTTCCCTCGCTGTCGCTAGAAGGCTGTCGGTTTTGCTCAGTTATCGCGGAGTTCTCTGCTTTAACTTCAGTAGATATGGTTCCCATAGCTCCACTGGGTGGTCCCGATGTACTTGGAGCAGCAGAAGAAACTTCAACTGTACTACCCTGCGCCAGTCTTTGATTTCCCTCCTACACATTGTAATTAGCCGAAAATTGTCAAAATTTCTAAACTAATACCTCGTTAGAGTTACTCAATTTTAGTTAGTCGGTGATTTCTACAGCACGGAATGGGTGAGTATCAAATATGAACATATGTGTGATGTACGACAATAAGGAACAAATAATTATTTCTGCACTTCAAATTTTGGAATCAGAAATGTGACATCAAATAGGATAAAATGATTTAGGGAGGCAACTCCTATTTGTTCACTGGGAAGCTCAAGTATATGAACCATCAGGGAGAGAACAAATGCATTAAGCATAGACATATTAGGTGCATATGAATACTCCAAGATGAAGGTACGCGTGAATCATACTGAGGGCGTATGTGTATTGGAAGATCTACTTGGGTTCAGAGACTCCATACGGCGCTTCAGTTCCTCCAGTCTAGCAAGCTGGCTGTTGCTACTTTCCTGGACCTGCAAGAGCATATAATTTAAGATGATATAAAAGTACTCAAATAAATTAACATGGCCTGTTTCCATTGAAATTCAATACCAGATTATTTAGATCGTCACAAAGTTTCTGTTTGATTGCTTCCTCATCCTGCACATCTTTTGCTGCTGCTTCCCAGGCCTAGTGATAAGCAGAATGTTTATCAGAGAGTACACAGAAAAGTAGAAGTGATCATCTGAGACCTTCAGAAGAAAAACTCAATGTAGGAGAAGAATTAGATCTACTACATGATCTCAGATATCTTTAGATCAAGTAGACACCAAAGACAACATTATTTTTGGTGAAAAATGGACCCACTTAGCATAGTACAGATATAGCATATTACAAATATTGTAAAGTATTTTCATCCCATTCATGAAGAATAGGACTGGGAAAAAGTGAAAAATCAAGTACAGAATGAGTTATGCTGACTACTTCTATTTCTCTGTAATAGCTGACAACAGAAGCCAAAGAAAGTAATCAGATTTTTAGTTTGCTTAATATTCTGGAGATACCTTCTAAAAACGATTCCTAAGATACAAACTAGGTGACTAATGAGTAATGCCAGCGGATGTAGGTATCAGTTTATCTCAAATGATCTTTGACCGTGTATGTATTTGAACCTCATTCTTCTCAATTAGGAAACAAAGATAAATGCGTATATTACTAATCAATTAGAAGTTGGTACATCAAACAGATAGAAAGAATCCACTATGTCCCTTAGTTTAATTTAAAGTGTACATGAAGAAGTTCACGTCATGGACCTTGTACTACATATACATTGGATAAATAACAAAGATCAGCTCC
Organism: Monilaria moniliformis; assembly: GCA_034509125.1. NCBI lineage: Eukaryota > Viridiplantae > Streptophyta > Magnoliopsida > Caryophyllales > Aizoaceae > Monilaria > Monilaria moniliformis. The sequence goes on along the minus strand of JAYDZE010063963.1, from coordinate 15,067 downwards.
TTTATAGAAAAAAGCATACCTTTTTAGCTTGTTCTTCTTTCACCTTAGCCAAACGAATTCTCTCTGTTGACAGTTCTATTTTCTTCCGTAGGTGTTCAAGTGCTAATAGAGTAAGACAAGAATGACATTATACTCTACAGAACATGCGAAGTTATTCTTAGTAATTGCTGACAAACACATACCAGCTTTCTTTGGACCGGCAGTAAGCTTCATTTCCATTGAGAGGTTTGCAAGTTCTCGTTCAACATCACGAATCTTAGAATAGTTTTCTTCAATGTACCTGAGTGGACATATGATACATTATTCACACACCTAAACAATCAATCTGTCCAACTGTGAAAGGAAAAATACATTATATACATACATATCTGTGAATTCTAATAACCTCCAATTCTAAACAAAACAATGGTAACTCAATTGCAGCCAAGATTGTAGTCAAAGACTAGCATTCCAATTAAACTTAGTTTGGGCGTCAAGAACTTTGAGTTCGTGAATCACTCACTAGTCAAAGACTTTTCCTAAAACATCACTTACACTCGCCAAAATATTTCTTTGAGAAACTTCAAGATCATAAATGCATCCGAATATTACATGCCATGAAGCATAATCAACAACTCCACTACTGATTTAAAATTTTAAACACAAATAAACTACACCAGACAGGAAAATCTTGATAAGTTCATCACACACCCTAGGATCAACACTACATTTCAATAAATACGTAACGCTGGCCAAGATTGACTTGATCATCAGAGTGTTCATTAATCTAAAACTTAAAGATAAAATACAAATTCCAATAAGAGAAATTCACATCAAATATAAATAAATATAAATAGAAATTAGTCGAAGGAAGCTAACGCACTTCCTCAACTGAAGCTGCTCTTCTTCAATTATCTGAAACCCAAAATTGAAAATAAAATAAGCAATCAAAGCAGTAGTTCGTGATTTGTGGTCTCAGTGAGATCTAAACGAGAATTCCGGCACTATACCTTCTCGGTGTAAGCTATGATAGGAGATTCTCGGGCCAGGCCATCCGGCCCGATCTCCGGAAGCAACATTATAGCCGCATTGCTGTTCGAGCTGGGGTTCTGATTCGTCGACATGTCAAACAAATCTCGGCAATCCAACGCCCAATTTTCCTCTGAAAATCGAGCTTATAACTTCAAAATAAAATAGGACTGTTTCTGTTGAAGTGATTTTGGAGGCTGAATTACTGCCTAATTCTTCTTTAGAAAAAAATAGTGCGTAATTGGCGACGGAGATATTGCCGGCATAAGTCCGGGGCACAGCACAGCATTTTGGTACAATTCGTTGAAGCACGACGCTTTGTGGATCTCCAAATTAATACCACTATATATTTTGCAATATTACCCCTAGATTAAAGATATTATATAGGGAACTAAAATTTTGTAAAATAATCTTTTTTATAACAGCAAAAAGTAACAATACCCTAAATATGTAAATACACAATATAATTAAATCAAATATACGTGGTTTATTGTATATGTATTAAATATATATTTATGTTAAAGGCATGTACTACTTACTGTTAATTAAAAAAACTATCTAATAATGAGCTTGATTTGCGCAATGCGTTGCTCATACTCATAATTTATATCCAAATTGCAAAATTGTACAAATAAATATTTAAAAATATTAGTTCCTCTAAAGTTATAAAGTTTGAAATTTTCAAAATAGGGCAAATTGCTGGAAAATTATGAAGTGTGGTCAAATTTTAGTTTGTTCCGCAAATTTGAATCGGCAAGAAAAATCATGAGGTTTAACATTGTTTGTAATTATCCCACGACGAGTTATTTCGGTCGCCTATTAAGTGTGTTTGATATCGTGAAATTGAGGGCTTGGATTTGGAATTTGTGGCTCTAATTTCAAATTTATTGTTTGGTACTATAAAAATATTTGGATTTGAAATTGAATTTCAATTTGTAATTCTCCAATTACATAATTTGAATTATATAATTAAAGTAAATATTTAAAATTTCATACTCCTAATGTATTCTTTCTCACACACACACATTCTATATCTCTTTCTCTCTCTCACACACACACATTTACCATTTCTCTCTCTCACATACACACATTCTCTATTTCTTTATCTAACTCTCGCACACACATTCACCCCTTCTCTCTTACTCACACACACTCTCTCTCTATCTCTCACACACACACACATACCCATACACATCCTCTCTCTCTTTTTATCTTTCTCACCTCTTTCTCTCTCTTTCTCACACACACGCCTTCTCTCATTTTCTCTCTCTCTCATACACACAACACTATCTCCCCTCATCTTCTCCCTCTAGTTGTTTTAGTATCTAGTTTTCAAATTATACCTAATTTTTAATCATTTTATTTAGAATTTTCGTGGCATGTACTTAAAAAATTAAAAACAAACAATATTTTTTCATTTGATGAGAATATAATTATTTAGTTTGTTTGTTTTAATTTCTCACTAAACTAACTGTATCATGCTGCCAACAAATGTGTATTTGAATTTACATAAAATAGATAATGTATGTCTTATTTATGAAAGTGTGTGTTTGATACTAAGAAATTTTTTGGTGCTAGATTTATAAAATAAATAAAATATACACACAAACACACAAATATATATGCAATACAATTCTATATCAATTACTTAATTTTATAAAAAAAAATTAAATTAAAATATTATAACTTGAAATTCAATTTCATAAAATTACAATTGCAATACAATTCAAAATCAACAGTACCAAATATACCAAAAAAGATTTCAATCAATCCTATTAACCAAAATAGTGACTATTATTTTAGCAAGAATCTTTGTATCTTTTTGCCCAAAGATATTAATGTATAGATTATGTAACACAATCAATCAATAACAAATGGAGAAATAAAATGAAGATAGTAAACCGAGTTGTATGTCATCTGTGTCTACTCTAGTCACTATAATAACACCTCGATCTTATTAAAACAATATATCTAATCCAAATCTTAAGCCAATGAATACAAAAACTGCATAGACTCTTAATCTTCCCATACAACTTGTAGATTCTTCTACTCTGACCAAAATTCATCAGCTCACACATGGAAAATTATGTTTATTCTAGCACCAACAACTCTCGAGAAAGAGCTAACTATTGCCGCAGCTACTTCACATTTCCTGCTTTTCTCAGGCAGAGACCCCTCCCATAATTTGTTCAATTTCGTGTTTTGTAGGCAGAGCAGGAATGGCGCCACTCTTTGTAACGGTGAGTGCGCCGCATGCATTCGCAAATAACAGAGCACGTCTCAACCGCTGCTCGTCCTGTCAGTAGCACAATCAACAGTCACAGATAGTCTTTAGCTAGCACAGCTCATGGGCATATAAGAACATTCTGTTACCTTCAAAATATTCAAATCTGCAGCTAAACAATAAAGTATTGCACCAGTAAATGCATCACCAGCACCAGTTGTGTCAACAGCTTTGACTTTAATACCAGAAACTTTTCCCTTGAATTGCTGTCAAGGAATTTGAATGATATCAATGAAACCATAATTGAACAGGAGAAGCATATTTATTTCAGTGGTTTCGACTTCATGCAAAATACAAGCTTCAAAATAGGAAGGTCCATATTTCAGCATGAAGACTTACAAGTTACAGTCATTTTTATATACATAGACTGAATGAAATATCTCAAACAAACCTTAGTGTAATATCTGCAGCCAGCCTTCCCTTCGCTTACAAGCAAAAGACTTAGATTGGGATGAAAAAGCTTCTTCAACACCACATCATCGTCATTTGTATTATCACCTTCGGTCAAAAATGAGATTTCATCCTCGCTTATCTGTGATGTTGAATAAATTATGTTATGGTGGAACAATAAAGCCTCTCAACTGGGACATACTTTCTAGGATTCACCTTGATGATATCTGCTTGCTCCCATATGGACATTATACTCTTGCGAGCGGCATCTTCTGAGGGCCACAAGGCCAATCTAAGATTTGGGTCGTAAGAAAGTAAACTACCAGATTGCTTGGCAGTGCGCATGGCAGCAAGATGTGTCGATCTACATGGTTCATCAATCAAACTGATTGACCCATAGTGAAAAATGGACGCCTGCATCAAATACTTGTCGCTCAGTGAACCACGCATACTATCAAGCTGAGCAGACACAATGTGCCTCATTGCTAATCACATTGAGCTTTGAAAATCAAACCTTATTAACAAGATTCAGATCAAGCTCCGACTCCTGGAGAAGCATGTCAGCACTCGGATGGCGGTAGAACATGAATTCACGCTCGCCATCTGTTTTGAGTGTGACAAATGCCAGAGCAGTTCTTGCATAGGGGTCAAATCGCACACCAGAATTGTCAACTTTGTTTTCTTTCAACATGTCAGCAAGCATTTGCCCGAATTCATCCTTGCCTACCTGAGAATGTACTACTGATTTTCAGATATGTATGTAATGTGAAGTTTTGATAAGAAAAGTAGTGTGCCATAATGCATAACAGTCAGCATGTCGAAAACATGGAGTAGTAAAGCAAAAAAAGAGGAATTCAAACGGAGTGTCATAAGGGAATAAACAGAGAGCGTGAAAGGCATTACAATGTAGAAAACAGTAGAAGGATGATCAACTATCATAGCAGTTAAGCTAATATATGAATGAGAGGACAGCATCGCGCAAATTGTGGTAACAATTTGAACTCAAGTCCTCCTGTGTCTTTCCACTAACTGATAACTATACAGATCTAGGTGGCTACTTTATCAAAACATGCACATAGTTAAAGGTAAATCCTTAGACTTTACTGATATCTCAGCAAGGTACACTGAGAACTGCTCGGGTTCCAAGCAAAGACAGCAGGCAATGTCATCATCCACAAAAGGCTTCAAGATGTGGTCATTGTTTCGTATCTGACAATAGTTAATTAGCAGGAGCACAAACTGGTTGTAAAAAAAAAAATAAGCTTTTAAGAAAACATACAAGACAAAGGGGCAGAAGAGAAATGCACCTTTCCAATAAAAGCAGCAGAACCTCCTAGTTTTGCTACACAAACAGCCACATTTGCAGGAGCACCACCAGGAGCCTTGTGAAAGGCAGGAGCTTCAGCAAGTGAAACTCCACCAACCGTAGGCACAAAATCTATCAACATCTCTCCGAAGCAAACGACAAGATGGCTTGTCTGAACTGAACCTTCACCATTCATGGAAAGTCTACTAAGATCACCTATAAATCATCGAACAAGTCACAAGGATGCACTATAAGAGTGAACTGTATAGTTACAACGGACAATTCAAAGCACATGCATACAAAACAAGATTGCATGCTAACGATGACAATTATTCTTAGATTGAAATTCTAAATTCTAGGCAAAGAACATTTAATAATGATCCATCGTCATCTAGGAACTCATAATCAACTGCCATGTTGTCCTGGCCTTTTCAGAATATACTGAAGGCAAAAGACAAGGTCCGATGGGCTTATTCACAATTGACTTATCAATAAGATGCAATGAGAAGAATTCGGAATCTCATTTATCGATAGGTAAGCCACAACTATAACAAGAAAATATTTCATTTAATCCATAATAGTTTCTGATAGCAACGTAGCAAACATGCGAAGTTGATACACACGGCTAATCCGTTATGTTTGTTTTTCGGGAATCAGACTAAAAGATAAATATTTCCAATAAAAAACTAAAAATAAAACCAAAAAAAAAAATGAATGATTAATACCAAGAAACGACTCAATTTCACCATATTAGTGGCTATAAACTTTGTGATGCATCTAAAACAGGAAGCTCAAATGCCCAATCTAATATCACACCATAAAGACAATCCAAGAAAGTTGATATCTTGGTCAAGATTCAAGAAAGAGAAACTAATTCAACTGTCAGCTCATTCAACATTCAACTACCGAAACCCAATTTTTCAGGAAATCATAACACAATTTTCTCATGTTTGTGTGAACTTAGAACAGTCAGTAAAAAACACTACATCCGATCTTTAATCGAATCCCATCTCATCATTCATCCCGACCTGCTACACAAAACTGTTTTTCTCTATAAACACAGACCACTACAACAACAAAATCAGATGAATCATGCAAGTTAAGAGCAATGAAAAAACAAGAACCTGAAATGGGATTTTCGGCCATGTGAAGCGGCTATCGCGGCCGGAGAAAAATTGTGAGCTTTGAGTATATCGTCAGGACTCGCGCACAAGCACGTTCCCGAGAGAGAGAGAGAGAGATGGGGGGGGGGGGGGGGGTTGTTGCCTTGATGGTGTAATTAAAAGCGAAAAATACAAAACAATTTTGTTTTATCGGCTACGACTTGGAGAATGATGAGTTCTTGATTCATTGAAGTTGGCAAATGGGAGAGAAAAATAGGAAAAAAAGAAAAAAGAGTAGGGGAAAATATAAACTTATAGTAAATGTGTGGTGTAAAAAGGGCAACTCTGTAGATTCATGCACCTTACTTTTTCTTGGGCGTGACTTTGTTTCATTAATGCTTCTTTATTAAGGGAGAGAAAGTGTGATGTCTTTTGGAACTATTAGGGTTGTAGATAGAATTGTTGAAATCATATCTCTCTCTTTGAACTGAACCTCAAAATTTTCTATTAGCACATTACGTGTGAGCCTTTTAATACAATATTGAATGTCTTTTATTTTATGTTTTCACTATCAATACTAATTTATAATGATTATTTTCGTAATTTAATGTTTCAACTTGAGACATTTTTTGTCACATACATACACCATTCATCAAGGAGTAGATATTATTTAAGATTTTCTAATATTGCTATGCAACACAAATACAAGCGTGCATTTCAATTATGGAGTTAAATGGAGATGTAGTCCTTCCTCTCTTTTTTCCTGATTCTCTCAAATTTTTACAAGTGATTGGAGAAGAAAAGAGGTCCACGACTTTGGTACTTGGTATTGTTTACTTGTGCAGGCAGCTCACAACCTTTTGATAGGCTCAAAGAATTAGAGGAATATGTGTTATTGTATTGTTTTAGTTTAATAAGAGAACATTTATTAGGCGTGAATCCATTATATATCGGAAAACCATTTTCCAAAATCCATAAGTTGTGAATCCAACCTTCAAATTTTAATTTTATTTGATATATATGATGTGACGCAGTAATGTTGTTATTTGGTATAGGGTGTTCAGCGATTACGATTGACTAATCATAGCACACGGTTAATGGTTATAACATTTATCTTCAATTGTTTGATTAACACCTTTTCAATGAAATTTTAGTTTGGCAGGATCTTTAAAGTTGAACCACTCTAAATTGTCACCCTGGGTATCTTGAAATAATTAATTAATAACATTTTCATTAATATCTAACCAGTTGAGTATTCCAAAATCATAATTAATAAAATTGATGCAAATACAATTCAAACCCATTGCCACAAAAGATGTTGGATCCACCAACCTCGGATCTTTAAGGAATATGATCATCTATATAAGACAATTACTATAATGTCCAAAATAGACAATCACACGCTTTCAAAGAATTAGCTTACATTCTCAAATGAATATCTTCGCTTTAAATTTTACTAAATGCGATTCTTAATTAGTTATATGCATTAAATTATGAATAACAAAATTGATTATATAGTATATATTATAAGTAATTGTACTTTATTGAGTATGCATCCAATATATTTAAGCAGGGCATCATACATTTTACCACATCCCAAATTTAAAACATGTACAGATTATTGCATAAGAACAAAATTTACCTTATTCTACAACTTATTATTTCATAAAAATGAAGTTACCGACCTCATACATATCTTGAATAGCGCCATCGCGTTACTATCGTTAAAAAAGTAGTTTTACATGTATTTTTACTTAGATTGTGTTTGATTGAACTTATAAATTCTATAAATTGTTTAGAAGTTTGTAAATTCTTGCAAAATAATTGGCAAAATAAACTCCTAAACATCTTATAAGTTCTAAAAATAAGCTCCAATTATTTACAAGTTTTTCGAAAAATAAATTTCTCCGCCCCAACTTATTTTTTCTTAATATTATAAGTAACAATCTTTTTATAAAAGTAACTTTAATATAAGCTGTTATTTTCAATATATACATTTTTAATTTCATCTCTCTAAATAAAAATTCTCTCTCTAAATAAAAATTCTCTCTCTAGTTTATAAATTCTATTATTCAAACACAAAATTTATAAATATTATAAACACTTTAAAACACAGCCTCAAGTAGAGCCTAGCGGTGGGCCGCAACTACGAAACAAACTTAGTTCACGTGGTCCAAGTGACATGCGAAGCAATCTAATGTACACGTGGCATGCCGCAATGCCTCTCTGGATTTGCGAGCCACATTAACTCCCTCTCCCGAAATCTCCTCTTGTTAAAATATCAATTTCTCAATCACCTTACGCCACTCCACCACTCTTATTACAACTTCCACTCCTACATTTCACAGAAACAAAGAAAAAGTAGCAAATTCCTGAAAAGAAAGAAGAGATTTTGAAAGCTTGTTTCTTTCGTTGCAGTAGGCATGGCTTTAAACTCCATAGCCTCATGGCCCACCTCCTCTTTGTTATCAAGAAAATTGAGTAATTCTGGTGCAAATGATTCAGCTCAATCTCTCTCTTTCTTCATTCCCATTCCACTTTTCTCCAACATTTCTTTCAAGAATGCTTCACCATCACCACATTTGTCTGTCTCGGTTAAGGCGTCATCTTCATCAACTTCTCCTTCCGTGACTGTTGCTCACTCCCAAGAACTCAAGGTCCATTCTCATTGCAAAATTGCTTAAGCGATGCGTGATTTAGAGAGAGAGAGAGAGAGAGAGACGGACGGAGAATATCGAAGTGGGTATTTTACCTTAATTTGATCGATTTATTTATTTCAGTTTAAGAGTGTGCCAACGCAGCCAATTGAGGGGCAGAAGACTGGCACAAGTGGTCTTCGGAAAAAGGTATGATCTTTGGATGCTACATTGGCCGATCATGTTTGGAGATAATTGAATTGATTGTTTGATTTTCGCTGCTGTTAGGTAAAAGAGTTCATGCAAGAAAATTATCTCGCCAACTGGATTCAGGTCTGACATTTTAAATACTAAAGTAGCGAACAACATAATTTGTTAGATTGGTGGCTTATGCTGATAAAGCAAATGAACACATGCTTTGCTTATGCTATGTGCTTGCTCCTAATGAGGGCTTTGTACGTGGTTGAAAGGCATTGTTTGATTCATTGCCACCAGAGGATTACAAGAATGGAGTCTTGGTTTTAGGCGGTGATGGTAGATATTTCAACAAGGAGGCTGCACAGGTATTTTAATTTCAGATAGATTAACACGTCATTAGTGTAGTCTTGATCCAAATGTTGATATTGCTAAGTTGAAACACAGATAATTATCAAAATTGCTGCTGGCAATGGTGTTGGAAAAATCTTGGTTGGCAGGCGAGTTTTTCCTTTTTACCTTTTTTCCATTTTGTGAATTTCCAATATTTCTGTTTCCTAAAGAGACCATGTATAATCCTCCAAATTGCACTTTAAGTGGTATTTTTCAATATCTCAATGGCAGCTATTGCTTCTATTTTCCGCTCTTGTAAACTTACGTGGTAAAAAATATTTTACATTTGACTCTGGCCCTAAACTCATTTGATTAGCTTCCCCTTTCTGCTCCACAAAGATTATGTGTTTATGAAAAGCACTATTGCTGATGAGAATAAGTAGAGAGTTAATTTTGTAACTGCAGGGATGGTATACTCTCTACACCAGCTGTATCTGCTGTAATAAGGAAGAGAGAGGCAAGAACTACTTGTCTCTTTGTCTGTGTTGTGTGTGTTTTTCCTTTATATGCTATAACTTGCAACTCATATTAGGTCCACTTCTTTGTTTATATAGGCTAATGGTGGATTTATAATGAGTGCAAGCCACAATCCTGGTGGTCCTGAATATGATTGGGGAATCAAGGTATATTTTGATCTTAGTAATTTGTCACGAGCCTTGTTTGTACTTTTGCCCATATATTTTCATGCAGCCAGTGTCTTTTGCTCCTGTGTCTCTCTTGAACCCTACATCATCATGGTTTACTAATTCTTAATATTCTCTTGGTTCCTAATTTGTAGTTCAACTACAGCAGTGGCCAACCTGCACCTGAGTCGATTACTGACAAGATCTATGGAAACACTCTTTCTGTATGTATCTGATGCTTTATCTTTTCTTCTGTAGAGCTGTCTCATTGTGCGTTTTTTTATTAGGACGACCTTGCTATAATATATAATGACTCCCTATGTTAGCGTCTGTAAGATTTGTATCCCTCCTTTATCCTAACAGAGTATGAATTATCTGTGTTGAAATGTCTAATGATAGATTTTGTAATGCATGTGATTGTAATTGATTCTTTAGCAGACAGTGTTCAGCTAATGATGAAGAGGAATATTCTAGTTCGTGTTAAAGAAACATAATTCTATGTCAAGCTCTCAACATTCACAAAGAAGGAATGACACATTTTCAATTAAGAATAGACCTTTATCAAAGAAACTGATATTCAAACTGTGCATGACTAGCTAGTCTTTTTCCTTCTCTCTCCTCAAAGCATAAATCTGCAATGACTTTCAGGTCTACTACTGAAAAAACATTCTGTCCAAGGATGCTTTTCAATATATTATATATTTTTGATAAATGTTGCTGAATGTTTTGGTTTATTATAATCTTAGCAGGAATTCTTGGATTCAGTCAAATGATTAATAAGCTTGGCACTCTCCTATTTGACTTGCCTTAGTGTCCTGCAGATCTCTGAAATAAAAGTAGCCGACATTCCCAACATCAATCTCTCTCAGCTTGGTGTAACAAACTGTGGACCTTTTAGTGTAGAGGTAATCGATCCAGTAGCTGATTATTTGGAGCTTTTGGAGGTGAGCAGTCCAAATTCAAGTGCTTGAAACTTCAAGTTCTCCTCGAACAATTGTATCTTTTTTGCATCAACATTTGTTTCTATTTAGATTTTAGATATATTCCGTTCTAAAAATTGAAAGTTTTTGACACAATCTGGATTGTTTTTGGTAGTGGATGCAGTTTCTAGTTCATGATCTAGCATACAGAATGAAACTTGATTCTCAACTCTAGAAGAATATTTATGAAACCATTACATTTGCTTCTCTTTGATGCGAGCTCACGTTTCAACTTATTTTGCAGCAAGTATTTGATTTTTCACTTATCAGGAGCCTTATATTACGGTCAGATTTCAGGTATACGAGTATCCTGCTTCACGATTCTGATGCTTTTCTGCTTCTTCCTTTACTAATTTGTATTGTTTCTTGATGCATTCTTTTAAAATGGTTTAGCAATTACCACTTGTAGTTACTTCTCTTTTTTCATAACTTGAAAGGAAAAACTGAAGGATGATCAAACATTTTACTGTTAATCATGAGTAGCTTTTATAGATGATATTTACTCAGCTTTTTGGCTGTCTGAATGAATGATACTATTGTAGTCCTAGTTGGTATAGACAAAAACCCCTTGATACTAAATAATCATGATGGGCAAATTTGCTAAAGTGTGACTTATATAATCTACTAGAGGTCATGAAATTGAAATCACTGAGGCAAATGCAAGATTTACAGAATGGAGTATACTAAATATTATTCCTGTATAATTTCATCTGATACTTTCTGCCTTTCTAGTTTGAAGGTTTGAAGGGACAATATAATTTGAACTTTTCCGTGTATCTTCTTCATGCTTAAGAATAAAGCTTCTTTTATCAAAGTCTGAATGACAGAAGAGCTACATATATGTAGCCCGAACACTAAGATCATAAGGCCAACTGTGACTAAACTAATCAATTGTTTTTCTGTTTCCTATTAAAAAAAAGAATTAGAAGAAGAAGCAGAAGGTCCTTTATATTTCAAACATTTTCCTGTTGTCTGTTAGAAAAGAAAATTGTTTGTCTTATCTAGCATAAAGTGAAGTTCATAAACTCAATATTTGGTAGAAGAAATAAACTCCTCGTTCTACTCTTTTCAGGTTCATATTTGATGCCATGCATGCTGTCACTGGTGCTTATGCCAAACCAATTTTTGTGGACAAGCTGGGAGCTAGCATCGTATGTTTGTTTCAATTCTTAATGACCAAAATTATGAACAATGCAAGATGGTTCCATATCAAATTACCTCTCAATGTACAGGATTCCATTTTAAATGGGGTGCCTCTAGAAGATTTTGGACATGGCCATCCAGATCCTAATCTCACGTAAGAAGTATGCTTTTGAAAAATCTCACATAATACCGAAAATGCTGATTTTAATTTGTTGATCTGGAATAGATATGCCAAGGAATTGGTCGACATAATGTATGGAGAAAACGGACCTGATTTTGGCGCTGCAAGTGATGGTACGTGTCAATGTACTTCCATTGTAGCAACTTATTTAGTGAATATTAACAGCAGTAATGGTTTCTATTTTTATAAAATTGATTGGCAAAGACAAATAAAATAAAGGAAAAGCAACGGAAATAATTGAGCCCGCCCTGATAAACAGATCTTTCATTTTCTATCCCCTTTATGCAACCTTCATATTAGTGCTCAAGCCAGTCTATAACTTATCATTTTTATACTTTTTTCAGGAGATGGTGATAGAAACATGATTCTTGGGAGAGGATTTTTCGTGACTCCTTCAGATTCTGTTGCTATTATTGCTGCCAATGCAGAAAAGGCCATCCCGTACTTCAAAACTGGCCCCAAGGTTTGAAAAGCATGAAGGTTCTACTCCCTATATTTTCTCTTCAAAGAGCTTATACATCCCCAGCTTATATAATATAACAGGGTTTGGCTCGATCCATGCCAACTAGTGGTGCTCTGGATCGTGTAGCAGAGAAGTTAAACCTTCCCTTCTATGAGGTTTGGTACTCTACAATTCCTTGTAATGAGTTTTCTTATAGTGGAGGGAAAAAAGTATTCTGCAGTCAATCCTATCTTATGAACAAACTTTGCTTTAGGTGCCCACTGGTTGGAAATTCTTCGGAAACCTAATGGATGCAGGGAAATTGTCAATCTGTGGAGAAGAAAGTTTCGGAACTGGTTCTGACCACATCCGTGAGAAAGATGGTATCTGGTACGTGTGTATTAATTCACTCGTAACATACAGAAATGTTAGACCACTTAATCCACTTCATCTAAAGGATTAAGCATATGATGAGTGCACATCTGATTTGGTATCTTCTTAAGGAAATCTCATGGTTGATCACCTCATCTGATTTTTCAAGAAGATTAAGTTTGAGTTGGTAAACCGAATATTGCTTATTGACAGGGCTGTTTTAGCTTGGTTGTCTATAATTGCTTTTAGAAATAAGGACAAGAAACCCGGGGAAAAGTTGGTTTCTGTGTCAGATGTTGTGTCTGAGCATTGGACGACTTATGGGAGGAACTTCTTCTCTAGATATGACTACGAGGCAAGCCTTAGATACTTTGCTACTTTGTTATATCTTAATGCGTGCATTTTGCCGCAACTGAAATACCTCGTTTGTTGCGCAATAGGAATGCGAGTCCAAAGGGGCTACTAAAATGATTGACTATCTTAGAGACTTGATTTCCAAAGGCAAGACCGGCAATGTATATGGTAAGTATCGATCACTACCTAATTGACCTAGGAGTTTGATAATTAGCTAGATGAGTTATGTTTATTGCAGGAGACTACACCCTGCAGTTTGCAGATGACTTCACCTACACTGATCCTGTAAGTTGAACCTAACCCAAAATCAATTTTTACCTTAATTTCGACTAAGGTTTATACTGGTAACACGATCTTCACGTAATTCCGCAGGTAGATGGCAGCGTAGTTACGAAGCAAGGCGTCCGATTTGTGTTCACTGATGGATCCAGGATTATATTTAGGCTATCGGTATGTGTCTCCTTTGCTGAACAGAGATCTCTGTTACAGTTTTGTACATGTGAACATCAATTTTCAGCTTCCCTTTTTCCGTTTCTCTATCCTTTCTAATATGATCAAGCACAGGGTACCGGGTCTGCTGGTGCAACAGTTCGTATATATATTGAACAATTTGAGCTGGATTCATCTAAACATGACGTGGATGCACAAATAGCATTGAAACCTTTGATAGGTTTGATTCTTGTTATTCTGTTACAGTTTTCATGTTTTTCTGGGAGTTTGTAATTAAGTGCGTGGTTATACTTGTTAGATCTGGCTTTATCTACTTCCAAGCTGAAGGAGTTCACTGGAAGGGAGCAGCCAACGGTCATCACATAGGCTGGTTTCTGGAAAGGAAATGAAAGTGCACATTTAAGGTACCTGAAGATGAAGATAATATCATTTTAGGTTCTTTTCCATTTATTTACTTAATTTTCTTCCAAAAATACCCATAAACTCTTTAAGAATATAAATGTATTTTTACAAAAGCACAATTACTAGCTGATATTCCCTCTCTCTTCAAATATATAAGGAAACTTTATCTTCTTTTTCAATTTTTCTTCTTGACCATTTTGTATATAATATTTGTCCTTTAAGAAAGCCTAGAAGAAAATAATTATTTAATTCCAATAATATTTTTATATTTTTTGCCAACATGTTCTTCTAGCACGTTATGAGCTTTAGTTGACGTTAAAATATCAGATCCAGAATTTTTATTTTTTAGTTGAGATCAAGTGGTTGATTTACTTGGAAATACAACATATATAATTTTGAATTTTATAATAGTTGATGCACACCATCTAAAAGTCCATTCAACGCATCCCCGGCTATTATGGCTATTTTTTCAACTATCATCAATATCCACTAAAATTAAGGGTCCGTTTGGTAGCCTAGATGAGATAGATAAAGTAGAATGGACTTTAAGATAAAAAATTATTGTTTCAAATAGATAAGGATTTAATGTTGTTGTTTGGTATGTAAGATAAAAATCAAGATAAAAATAAGTGTAGTGTTTGGTAAGTTAGATTATATTATAGATAAGATATAAAATGATATTTTTGCCCTTAATAAAAAAATGAATATAAAATATTTAATAAATTATAAATTATACATTTTCTTATAATTTATCTTATATACATTATCTTATAAATTATATAAATTATCTTACAAACTACCTTAT
>JAYDZE010063742.1:0-25569 GCA_034509125.1 Monilaria moniliformis | reverse complement strand
TTGTTAAGCATGCCTCGAGCATTCCCGTCAACCTGTCCAACAAGTATCAGATAACCAATTTTTACAAATGTCGTAAATTGATTCGTTCATGCAAATAATCACAGCGAAGTGATAAATACCTTGACAATCTGCTCCCACTACTCGTTGTCGCAGTCGATCATATAATTTCCTTTCAAATTGAAGCCAACTCCACTGTGGCTTAGAATACCCTGGAGCGAATAATAATTCTTCTTCCATGACGTTATCTTTGACATTATATGAGGATTCACCTGAATGTTTGTTTAGGATTCTCCTTGCGTAACGCCTCATCCAATTTGTTCATGGAACCCGCTCTAAAACCGTTGTCCGACTTCCACCCGTGAGCAACTAAATCATTCAGCGATAAAATTAGAATCTCCTCCTCTCGGGGTGACCAAGAACGCCTTGTCTTTTCACACTTTAGCGGACTGCTAGATCCCATGTCACTGCTCTATGCCATAATAACGAACAAATCTTACATAGATAAAATCCTAAATGATTCCTATCTATGCAGATGCACACAAATGAAAATGTTACCTTGTGTTCCAGGTGAGAATTCGACAGGTAGTTTGCCAGGTCGTGACGACTCCATGGCTAGCTAAGCGCACGTAATAAAAAAACAATCATGTCACATATCGAAAACAAAACAACGGACCGACGTTCCACTCAGTTGAATCAGTGTGTATGAAGGACTATAAATATTTGGACAACCAAAGTAATACACTGACTCAACATCCACATGGCTAAGATTAGCTCCTAAATTCGTACCGGAATAAATTCATAACTACAAAATCAACTCCCAGAATACATCAAATTCGAATTAGATGTATTGAGCCGACATAAAAACAATCAAAGAACTAAACAGACTACACTACCGCATAAACTACACAAATTGAACAATGAACGTCAATCCACAACAACAACAAATCTGCAACTACAAAGGATATGTCGTAATTCACCTGCAAACATCATACAATCATTACACTCGGCCGCAACCAGACACGAAAATAAAAACAAAATAGCGGCAGAGGATAACAAGGTGTCCGGACCACCCAAATTCAGAAATCGCAACCAGACCCATTGTTAAATAATTAGATTCGAACAACCTCAGCATGAGCACAACACAATTTCTGCACAAATCACTTACTTGGTATTGAAATAGGTATTACCGTCTCAGCTAGGTGGATACGTCCACCGCTGATAGACACGCTACGCAAGCAATCCTCTACGGTTGAATCTGAGGAAATTGTCTTCTCACGATCAGGTTCGACGGCGAGCGCAGGTCGGACAAACTCTTCTAAGCTTGGCGGCGCACGGTACCCTTTCAACTGCGTTCGCAGGAAATAAGAGGTAAAAACTCAAACCTCATTTTCAATAGAACTGTTAACCCTCAAGTAATTTACAATAAATTTTGAGGGCAATTTGGGCATCACAAGATATACTCTTTTTTCCAATCATAGCAACCAAACAATGCAACAATTTATCCTACATGTTATATGAAGTAACCAAACACAGGATTGGATAACCTAATATTATTTCAGTAGGATAAATTAACATAATGTCAATCTTAACATGATATATCCTAACCTACAAACCAAACAGGGCCTTAATGTTTTATTTATCTTGTGCTTAGAAATATCAAGGAAATTATTAAAATTAATTTATATTATTCATTAGTTAAATTTAATTAATTAGTAGACATAATAATTAAATTGTAATTAATATGCATATTTTTCTGATCATATTTAAAGTAATATTTTCTTAAATTAAATTATTAGTTGGAAAATAATAATATATGACATAAAATATGACTCATAATTCTAAAAATTACATTAGAATTTACTTAATAAGTTATTAATTGAGAAAATAATAATAATAATAATTATTATATTATAATGTAATAACAATAACAATAATAAAAAATAAGAGTTATAGTTTGTATTTTAATAAAATAATAAAAAATAATATTAAA
Source organism: Monilaria moniliformis (assembly GCA_034509125.1). Taxonomy (NCBI): domain Eukaryota; kingdom Viridiplantae; phylum Streptophyta; class Magnoliopsida; order Caryophyllales; family Aizoaceae; genus Monilaria; species Monilaria moniliformis. The sequence continues at coordinate 23,579 of JAYDZE010063742.1, read as the reverse complement.
TATGTAATTAAGTAAGAATTCTGAAACTATGAAAAAAAAATACCTAAGAAAAGCTACAGAATAAAAATCTTAGAAAATTGCATTATTTTCCTTATTTTTAATATTTTTATTACTTTCATTGTTAGATAAAACTTCAATCAAACACAAAAATTTAAAAGTCTGAAAAAAAAACCCGTCAATTTTGATCCAATATTATTTTTAGACATGCTTAATGATATTATTTTATAATTTGTAGCAAAATATATATTTTTATATAATTTAAGGACCGACAATAAATTTTTTGCATGTCTACTTTTTCAGGCTACCCTCAATTTTGAGTAAAACATTTCTCTACAAGCGTGGAATTTTTTTCGCATAAAATCATTTTTAAAATTTAGTGAAAAAATGATGTGATTGATGAAAAAGTCATAAAAGTCGTATAGAATCAAAATTGATGAATAATTTTAGCAATTCGCCCATATTTAGAGAGCGGCAGATGAAGAAATGGCCACGTGTTGTTGTGGATTTTGCCGATTTGTTTCAGCTGTTAAACTAATTATAAAATAAAACGAAATGTAATCTTGACAGATAAGCTATGATCCGATTGTCCATTTTTTGAGTTTATGCTGTTTCTTTAACGTGTCTAATAATAGAAATATATTATACAGCATCACTGCAACTAAACGAATCCCACTAAATCATGACTAATGAAATTTCAACCCGACGCCTGCATAATCAATCCTACGTGCTCCCACTATTGCAAATTCATCTACGAAATTCAGGTTATTGCTTTGCACACCTTTTTTAACATTCAAAAGGTAAAAGTCCGTTTGAAAACAAAGGCCAAACAATGATAAAGCGTGCATTTAGTGTGACCACACCAACAATCACCCACCAATTATGTATGCATTTAATTGGTCTCAACCATTATTGCTCTCCTTTTGAACCACTGAGATTTTGTATAAATGCACAAGTCAATACCAAGTCCTTAGAAATTATGTCCACCACCACTTGCTCTCAAAGTCCATACTGCTTTTACATCAAACTTACCTTTCAGGTTTAGCTACACTTGATTCCAGAGAGAGAGAGAGAGAGAGAGACAAGGGATAAGGAGTTTTCTTCTCATGAAGAAATATGAAAAGTTCAATTGCTTCTGGATAATCACTTGAATATTTTATTCCAATCCAGCTTTTCCAGCTTCAGCATTTATAGTGGAAGTGCAGACGATAGGGATTTGGTGGCAATTGCTGCATGTGACTATTTTCCTCTCACCATGGAAAATATTGTCGCAAATTTGTGTCTGTTTTGTCTGCTGCTGCTGTTCTTGCCTTCTCCTTCTTCTTCATATCCCCTCTGCACAAACTTGAGTATGTGTGTGTGTGTGTGTGTTTTTGGTGTCATTTCCTGTGTATTACCTTAGACTAATGTGTGTGTGTGTGTGTGTGCAGGGCAACCCAGCAGCAAAACGGGGCGTTTGTCGTTCTGTCCGTACAATGGGAAAGTCTGTTGCAGTATAGCACAAGATATGCAGCTGCAGAAGCAGTTTGAGGCCATGAACATTTCTCATTCTTACTGCGCTTCTGCTGTCAAATCTATCATCTGCGCAGTCAGTATTTTGCTTAAACTTTACTATTATGTTTTCTCCTTTTTGTTGGAAGATACCTGCGACAAACAAAGAATATAAGCTTCCACAACGAAATCTGCTTCTGTAATACAATTACAAATGTTAAGAGAGAATTTACCTTGTCAAATATGTCTGTGACTAGTGAATCCATATTTATGATGATCATTTACAAAAATCTTCATGTACCAGACTTGTGATCCATTCTCAGCAAAGCTATTCACCGTCGATTCAGAGCCTCGATCAGTCCCAATATTGTGCAATTCCACAGCAGCATCAAGCCAGAGAAATGATAGCTTCTGCTCAAGTGTATGGCAGTCATGCCAAGATGTGCTGATTTTGAATTCCCCATTCGCCCCCGCTCTGCAAAGCAAGGCTGAGGTTCCACAAAACGCAACTTTGTCCAAGTTAACCGACCTCTGGCAATCCAAGTCCGACTTCTGCAATGCGTTTGGTGGCGCCTACGGTGAAAGCTCACCTTGCTTCGACGGAGAACCCGTCTCACTTAACAAAACAGACACGCTGCCTCCACCAAAGGGCATGTGCCTTGAGAAAATTGGCAATGGCTCATACATCAACATGGTTGCTCATCCTGATGGATCCAACCGGGCTTTTTTCTCCAACCTCGCGGGCAAAATCTGGTTAGCTACCATACCAGAACAGGATTCGGGTGAGGTATTGGGAGTTGATGAATTGAGCCCGTTTGTTGACTTGACGGATCAAGTATACCTGGATACCAGCTTTGGAATGATGGGAATGGCGTTTCATCCAAACTTTGCTACGAATGGGAGGTTCTTTGCATCCTTCAACTGCGACAAGGAGAAGTCTCTGGGATGTAGTGGGAGGTGTGCCTGCAATTCAGACGTCGGGTGTGACCCATCTCAGTTAGGCTCCTTGGATTCAGGAGAGGTCTGCAAATATCATACCGTTGTTGCTGAGTATACTGCCAATGGAACTGCTTCAAGCCCATCAATGGTAAACACTATATAACATTAGAAACAGATATTCAATAAATAGATTGAACAAGAAAATGAATAATGCATCTGAGTTGAGTTAACAATATGATTGATCTCTAGGCAGAGAAAGCAACACCAAGAGAGGTACAAAGGATTTTCACATTGGGGCTACCCTTCACAGCAAATCATGGTGGCCAAATTCTCTTTGGCCCAGATGATGGCCACCTGTATATCATGTTGGGAGACGGAGGAAGTAAAGGAGATCCCTATAACTTTGCTCAGAACAAGAAATCGCTTCTTGGGAAGATTATGAGGGTTGATGTCGACAAGCTTCCAAGTAAGTAATCAAGATATATAACCTATAAAAGCCTGTGGTTTGCATATGATCTCAAATTTCACAGAATCATGTGTTGAATTCTCAGGCGAAGATGAGATGGCTAAACTAGACCTGTGGGGAAACTATTCTATCCCAAAAGATAATCCTTATTTAGAAGACAAAGAAATGCAACCAGAAATCTGGGCTTACGGCCTCAGGAATCCGTGGCGCTGTAGCTTTGATTCAGAGAGACCTTCCTACTTCATGTGTGCTGATGTTGGACAGGTTCAAAGATACTGCTATAAAAAGAACTTTTTTGAATATCTATGCTGCTTAATAGTGTGAAAACTGCCACTGTAGAGTGATGCTTACCTTTCCGTATCTATGTAGGATCAATATGAAGAAGTTGATATCATTTCCAAGGGAGGAAACTACGGATGGCGTGTCTATGAAGGCCCCCAAGGTTTCAAGCCTCAGAAGACTCCAGGGGGCAATACTTCTGCAGATTCCATTGATCCCATCTTCCCAGTGCTGGGATACAGTCACTCCAATATTAACAAACTTGGATCTGCAGCAATATCAGGTGGATTCTTTTATCGGTCCCAGAGCGATCCATGCACCTATGGAAGGTGAAAACACAAGAAACCATCTCTGTTCTGTTTCTTTGAAAAATATATGGCTTATACTTGAGAAACTAATTTACATTTATATATATATCGTGTTCAGTTACCTGTATGGAGACCTTTACGCGAACCACATTTGGGCAGCATCAGAAGCTCCTCTTAACAGTGGGAACTTTACAACCAGTGACACTCCTTTCAGCTGCGCCACAGATTCTCCTATTAAGTGTGATGTGGTGCCCAACAGCAATCTTCCGGCTTTAGAGTATATATTTTCATTTGGACAAGATAACAAAAGAGATGTCTACATTTTAACACAGAGTGGAGTGTACAGAATAGTTCGTCCAAGCCGATGCAATTATGTTTGCTCCAAGGAAGTTGCGACCTCCAGGAATCCTCCTGCAGCTGCTCCGTCTCATGGCTATCTTCTTCTGCCACATTCAGTCATGAAGCTTCTTCTTTTGGCGTTTTTGCTTTTCCTGTGACACGTTAGCTTCCTTGTACTGAACCTGAGAGGAATATAGTGGACTTGTGATGTCTCTCCATCAACATCCAATATGCTGTGTTTCGTCAACTTGTTTAGAATCTGTCTGAATTTATTTATCCACACTGCTTGTGATCAGTTGTGAGAAACTGCACATATCCCTTGGAATTGAGAGCAAGTTAAATACAATGGAAACAACAAGTCTGCGAACTCATGGCATATATGTGGAGAGAATTGCTGGACATAGTGCTGAATTGAGATTTTGCATCGTAGGATATATTAAAGGTCAATTGCATGTAAATACATAACTATCAAAAATCCTGATTTTTAACCAGGGAGAAGCACTAGGAATATATGTGGAAAATATGCTTTGCCTGATGATGAAAGTTCCAAAGCACGGTCATGGAGCATTGCACCGTAGAGGCAGAGGATCATTGCTAGCTCCAAGTGTATGTCGTTCACTCAATACATCATTGGACCTTTGGGGTGGAAAACAGATGAGGAACCAAGCGCACTGCTCCATCTTATATTGAGGTCTGAAATCCATCTCCTTGTTTGATGATTCTTGAATTTCACATTATTCATGTGGTGGACTATGTTCTCCAACAAAGACAAGTACTGCTCCACTTTCTGTATGTTCTGAAAGAGTAATTCAACATATATGCAAACCGCATAATTAGTTCAATTTCACCATTCTGCCTTGTGAAATAGCATTAAACTTTGAACTATTTGAGCATATACCTGTTCAAAACGCAATGTCAGACCTCCAGATATTTCTCTTGCAATGGCCTCTGTAACATTGCTGCTCTCATTGATGGATTCCTCGATTGCTCTACGCTTTGTGCTTAGCTCTTTCACCTGTTAGAGTATACCCGAATCGTGTTCCAAACCCACACTTTGTGCTTAGCAATTTCAACCATCAAGAAATCAGTCATTCTGACTACTCTATATAGCATATATATAACAAGATGATCACCAATATACGAAGCACCAAATTATGAAAATCAATGTCGTTACACATAATATGTTAAAGGAATTTCACACTATTCTCAACAGAAACAAACTCACCTAAACCATCACAAATTTTTTTAATTAATGAATAAGAAAACATCATTAAAAAAATTCACGAATACTTCCCGGTCCTGATTACCAACTTCAACAGCAACTAACCTTACTTGCAATTCGCATGATGTCACATTAGCACATAAATAATACAAGTTAAAGATAGAGAGACAGAGAAACAAAAAAACACCATCCAGTGTGATTTTAAGGTATTCGTGAAATTAATTATTTCATCCAGGAAACAACACAAGTATCAGCATCATCAAGGGGCCAACCTTTGGTATTACATGACCAACACAAGATAAACGGAAAAACAGAGCAATATAGGACACAAATTCCTGCTCTGTATAGCCATGCCTACATATTTTGGCAATTTCTGCCAAGTGGCAGCTGTAATAACGGCATCTGGACTTTCACTTAAAATTTACAAATTCCTCCACTTCCTCCCAAAGCCATGCAAAGTGTATATTGGCTTGATAGCATGAGTTTATTAAACAAGGCATCAGCAGAAATTGAAGTTGAATAGCTCGTGCACAAAATGGCATATAAAACAGCAAAGCCTCTCCATCACTTGGACGAGATTCCATGTCAATCTCTTCACGATGGCCGATTCCGATTTTCATCATCTCAATTCATGCATAAACCAAGTCCTATTCTTGGTCCTTCATAAACTGAGTTGAAGTAATCAAGATAGAATTCATCCACTTTCTGCCCTCTCATTCCAGAAAAATCATTCCTCTTGGCTCTTTGTATGACTAGTTAATCAAATTCAACGAATTCCAACATTTACATTCCTTCTCCTGGAGTTGGACCGAACATCCAAAAGCACTGGTTTTCCAATATTTGACCTCTTTATCCATAAGGCATCAAAAAGTCAGACCTCAGGTGGCAATTTCCAAGGCTTAGTACACATATTTTTTTAGGCAAAACTCATCCTGCCTCCTCTCCATCACCAGAGTCAAAAGATCCAACAACTTCCTGTACAGCATGATACCACATGTGTTATAGAAGGAATTCACAATGTGAGTTCTAGTTAAAGATTTAAGCAACAAGCATACCTTGGTATTGTTACTGTAATAAATTGTAACCTGGATGCAACCACATAACAGTTTCTCCACTTCAAACTGCCCTATAGAATAGCGAATGAATATATAAAAGATCCAAAATTCAATTTGAAAAATTACTATTTAAACTGACATAGCATGATACATGATTTTTTTTTTTCTAGGAGAAGGAAAATCCAACAGTTCTTCCTAATTAAACAATGTAATTGGTTAGACATCATGCAGCAAGCTCACAAACCTCAACACAGCATTTTCTCAATTCAGTGGCCCTTTGACCCAACTGTATGTCTTCTATACTTGAGGTGGGTTTTCAGATGCATTACAAAATTACTTACTTTACCTAGATAAACACATGCATACCTGTATCTGTCCTATATGAATTGCAGTCCAACTCGTTTTATCATTTATCAAACTATTTAGGTACTTCTAATAGTGATGTTCAACATAGTTGGCAGCCATGGAAACAACCACTGCTTCTCAAGAGTTTCATTCCAAGTGCCACTGGTGTTCTTTCTTTTTTCTTTCTAAACTAAGGCGTAATAAACATTAGTTTGATCATTCATGTCTTCTTTTAAGCCATAAAATGGTCACATTACATTGAAACAATTTGGCTATGGCAGCATGCCAGAAGAAATTGCAACAAAGACATCACCCAAGGGACTCAAATGACACAGGTTCCACGTGATTAATTTAATAGCCTTGAATAGATAAATAACAGAAAAAGCAGAATTTACCAATGTTCTGCAATGCTCAATTGCCAGAACCCGGTCCATGATTACGGAATACTAACTCCAAAAATATCAACACAAAGCTATAAGAGTTACCCCTTCCACCTTCACAACGCTTAACGACACACTTTTAACTACTTCATCACAGAACATCAAAGTCAAATCAATGTTCCCATTGTCATAGTTCATATCCGCAAAGGTGCAGTATGTATTCTTCATCTGCTGATAACCCCTTCTTTCTCATCTCATCAAAAAGTTCTCTAGCCTCCCTATACTTCTTCCTCTTAATAAATCCCTTAATTAGTGAATTATAGGTCTCATGAGTGAGATCGTATCCCTTCTCAACCATTTCCTTACGCAAAAACCATGCTTCTCTCATATTCCTTGCTTTGCAATGCCCTCGTATCAGTATATTATAGGTATTTCCATCTGGTACCACTCCTTGATCACACATACCCCGGTAAGTTTGAGTAGCTGCACGCATATCATTTCTGATACACTGTTGTTTAATAAGTGAATTATAAGTGGTGGCGTTAGGCATTATACCGTTCTCTAGCAACCAGCTTAGCAGCTTCTCACAATCTTCCAGCATCCCTGACATACAAAATCCATTCATAAGGACATTGAATGTAACAATAGTTGGTTTAATCCCTCTCTGTAACATCTCATTTAGCAGCTGGTGTGCCAGAATCATTTGACCAGATTTGCAATAAGCATCCATTAGTGTAGTATAGGTAAAAGCATCAGGCTGTATCCCAGCCACTTCCATATCTTTCATTAACTTCACTGCCTGTGCTATATTCCCAGATTTGCAAAGACCATTGAGAAGTGCATTCCACGTGTAGATATTGAGAATAAGTCCCTTTTCACGCACCTCATGAAGAAGTTCATTTGCTGTTTCAACCTCCCCTTGTTTACACAGCCCATCAACCAGTGCAGTGTATGTGACGACATTAGGATTCAACTCCATTTTGATCATCTCATTGTGCAGCAAAAATGCTTTTTTAATTTCACCTGCCTTGCAATAACCATCAATTAGTGTTGTATAAATAAATTCATCTGGTTTCAACCCATTATTTAGCAATTCATGAAAAAACTGATCTGCATCTGCCACTTTTCCATTCTGACAAAAGGCACAAATTAGAGCAGTATATGCAATAAAATCAGGAATGATATTCTGACTCTGCATTTCGTTAAACATTCTGAATGCAGAAGAAGCATTCCCAAGTTTGCTAAAACCATCAATGAGTGTTGTGTATACTACATTATCAGGAAAGACTCCATGCGAAGTCATTTCCCTCAAAATCTTCTCAGCATCGACCATTTTACCAGTCTTGCATAGGAGACTGATTATACAGTTATACGTAAATGCATTTGGCATCAGATCTTTCTGCAGCATAGCTTCAGCAACTTTTAGCACTGCCTGAAGTTCTCCTTCATTACAATATCCATTGATAACTGTACTGTAACTTACAACATCAGGAAAGCAACCTCTTAACTCCATTTGTAGAAGTAAGTTATGAGCTTCTTTGGTTTTCTTCAATTGACAAAGTGAGTGTATAACTATATTATACGATACAGTATTCCAGTTAATACCCACTTCAGAGAATTCTTGGAATACTTTTAACGACATTAGAGGACCACCAATGTCTTTTGAAACTCTGGAAAGAAACATGTTACAGGAATCAAGACTGAGAACCACACCATAGTTCAACATCTTATCAAAGAGCTTCCGTGCATCTTCAAGGTGTCCAATTTCGGTAAGAACCCGGAAAAAGATGTCAAAGACACAGGGAGTCGAACCCCAGTCTTTGTAGGTGTATATCAATTTTTCAAGAAAGTGGGATACCAACAAGGTATTGCCATCAGTACTAGAACTTGTCCAGAATTCATGAAAAAGTTTCTGAGCTGTGTTTAGATCATTAGCTGCAACAGCAAGATGAATGACGATGCAACGAGCCTCAAGTGATGGGTACCTTCTCATATATGACCAGTTGAATAAATTCATAACAAGTCTGTAATCATTCTTTATTTCCATGAGAACCCAAACCAGATGGTCAGGCCTGAATTTGGTCTCAAAGGACCTCAGAATTTGTCGAAGAGGCTCATAGCAGCGTTGCTTGAGGATACTTGAGATATGGTGGACAAATTCAGAATCTTTTATAGAAGGTTTCTTTGGTGAATAATTGGGAAAAGATCGCTGACCAGATGAGCCCGACGGAGAAAAACTTGAAAAGCATGTGAATGTGAGATGACCTCTGCTTGAACTTGGTTGTAGACAGCAAGAAAGTGTGATGGAACTCCTCTTCATGCTGTTGGAAGAGGTCCGTCAACACAAATTTCAAATAATACATGTCTGGTCCAAGTGACTGCCCTCCGAGCTTTCTAACAACTGTATCATCTAATACATACAAAAAATGAAACAAAGTTAATTTCATCAATAACTCGACATTCGATTCAAAAAAACTACCATACACATGAGTGCAGATAAAGAACCAAGCTTTGACAAACAACATATGTCCTTCTAGAAAAATCACACATTGGTGTCTCAACGTCTGACCAACTAATGACATCGCCTCATTTTTGCAAATTTCACTTAAAGAATCAAAGCATACCAAACCAATGACTAAACATCTGGCGCTAAGCAATTAATTTCATAAATAACTCTACAGGCTAGCAGCAACAGGCAATCTTCCATCAAACACATAGTAAGCATACAATAGAATTCCTAATGTATGCATGTCAGACAACTGAAATTCATTGAAAGGGATACATTGTGCATGAAAGTCATCATACATAAAACTCAAGGCAATTCATCAAACACGTAGCCAGCATAAAATACAATGCAATTCATACCAACTACAGAAGCTTGAACCACCAAAAAAATAATCACACCAGAAGATAAATGAGCGTTAACAGAAAATCTTCAATCTCGCATAGCACAAGATAGATTTTGGCGATGCAAAGTCTCCTCAATTTCCTCGGAGGAAAAAAAATGAAAAGTGAAAGTTTCAATGGAGAAAGTTGGAATAACAAAAATAAAAGATAAGCCCCAGCTCATCAAATTCAATACATATATATGATCAAAAATCCCAACATCAACACTTTTTGTGAGGTAACCTGTAAGAGTAAGAGGAGAGGTATTGAAGAACAGAAGGCAAAACTGTTGCAGAAGCTGAAGTCTTAACTTTCTGCAATTCATAATTACGAATTTACTATGTACTAGTTAATGGGCTTTTCATAGTTGTAGAGCCACAAATACCCAGGCCCATTATCAGCCCAATTGACAGGGACGAAAATATGAATGTCGATCAAATTCGCGCAATATTCATTAAAAAAAATCTCCGATAGATATATAAAATATTAAGTTCGAGTCATTAATTGTTTTTGCGTCTCAGTTTTTACTTTTTAGGAAATGCATCAGTTCGTGTCGCAGTAATTAATCTCATTCTTAAAAGTTTTCTCTCTCTTTATTTTGTGATTTTATTTATTTTATGGGGATATCGGTTTATGTCATAAGATAAATCCACAATTATACATTTTTAAAACGAAAACTAAAAAAACAAAAGAAAAAATAAATATAAGACTCATTACTTTCATTGGATTAAAAAAACTCAGCAATTGTAAATGAGGTCAAAATTTTATATTCTATACGTCCCACTAAAGATGTTCCATTTTCCTTTTTTATTTGTCCCACCAAATATGTCACATTTTCATATAAAAAATATATTATAAACAACTTATTATAAACAACTTTTTCTCTCTCATCATTAATATATTTAATAATTTTTCTCTTACATTATTAGTTTTTCTTTCATCATTAATACATCTAACAATTTCTTATCTCTCTATTTAAACACTTTAAATAAAAGCTCATATCATCACAACGTGTGACATCTTTACTGGAAGTATATGAATTAATTAAATTGAAGTATATAATATATTTACTTTTTTATAAACTTAAATTACTTTCTTTAAATGTCTTTCGTACGTCATATGAACATAAACAATTTCATAGTCTATGGGTACATAAAAACTTGTGTGAAGACTATTTACAAATCCATACTGATATTAAATAGTATATTTGTAAATATATTAGAATTTAATTATATTTGAATCTGAATTTTGACCTGTCATATAAATTTTGACCCGAAAAACATCTATATATATAAACCAAGCCAACAACTGGTTTAGTCTTTGCACTTATTTTTCCACCACCCTCTTACTCTACAGTCTCCATTAGAGTCACAATGAAGGCCAGGAACTCAATTCATCACTCACCTCACCTTTCTTCGTTCCTGATCATCTTTCTTCCCTACTTAGCCTCATCCCAATTTCCCAAACCTGCCAAGACACATGTGGTCAAGTCCCAATCAAGTACCCCTTCGGCACCGGAGTCGGCTGCAGCGACCTGCGCTTCGCGCCCTATGTCACCTGCAGCGGCTAGCAGCTAACATTCACCACCCACACCGGCTGCTATACCATCACCACCATAGACTATATAGCAACCAAGTCATGTACATTTTCGACCAACCATGTTAAGCTGTTCCTGCACTGCCTAGCAAAGGCTTCGACCTCGACTGGGACACCCCGTTCAGCTTCCATGACAGCAGAATATTTGCGCTGCTCGTCTGCTCCACAACCTCCTTGCCGATCTACAGATCCAGTGGAGATGGTGGAAGCAACAACACCTTCCCCATGTGTGACTCCGACGGTGGCTCCTTCTGCAGCCTGCTCTACTCCTGTGAGGCCATCGGCAGGCTGAGCTTGTCAATCACAACGTGCTGTGTCTACCTACACGCTCGTGGACCTTGGGCCTTCCTTTGAGATGGACCTGCAGAAGCTGCAATGCACGTCTTACTCAGCACTGTACTGATTCAACGGTCAGGATCCAACCCCGTGGGGTGGAAAATATGGGATCGCAATCAAGTATAAGTTCAATTACAACAATGATTACCCGACATTATGCGCTACCTGTGAGAAGAGTGGCGGAGTCTGCAGATGTAAGAGCAGCCCCAACAAGGCATTCACTTGCAACTGCCCCGATGGCTTGAACAGGACGACAGGGTTGTTTCATGGAGGAATGTGGAGCCATGGTTCGAAATTTATTCCTTGGAAAGCTGGTAAGAAGTAGTTTGTTTTACCTTGAGATTTAGCTTCTTCCTTGAAACTGACATGATATTTGCAAATTCTCTGTCACTCCTCAGCTTCACATGGTTCGTCATGCTGGCCTTCCTCTAGAATGTTGGCCGTCGTCTTGAATAACCAGACACGTCCCTGCAAAGGTCATGTCTTGTCAGTTTGATGTAAATTGTGTTCCTAATTTAAGAAGATCATGTAAGGCAGATGTTTAATTCCTTTACCATGTATTTCTATTAGCTGCAAATATTGTACTACCATTCAGTCGAGAACATCGCTACGTGTTTGCTGGTTTATCAGTTACAAGATAAATCGATTGATCAGAGGGAAATGGACAGATAATTGCTGCTATCAGCAAAAATCTCATACAGTAAACCACATTAAATCAAACAAAACTGAATCCCAAAAGGCAGTCAGTCATCTTCACATAAATCTCACAAAAGTTCTGATCATTCGATCAGTTCCCAAAGCACGAAACTTTAAAGTCGAATTCGACTTTATCTCACAACCATCCAAATTCTTGTTCACCCAAAACTGTGGGTCAAGACAATAGCAAAATATGTAGCACGGCTAGCAAAATGTAGACTTTCAAGCCTCAAGAAACCAACAGCAATAAAAAAAAATAAGATGCAATAATAATACCTTATGGGAAATATTCCTTCTTTAAAGCACCACCACTCAAAGGGAAAACCACTTACTTCTCAAATGTTCTTTCTTTATCCCAAATTTCATGGAAGTTCACTATCCACCATTTGCTCTGGTACAATTTGCATCCCCAAAGACGATCAGTCCCAGGACACTCCAGAAATCGCTCCACCTGCTTCTTTAAAGGAAAAGAAAAGGAAAAGATTCAGTTGATCAGATTATGCATTCATTTAAATGCAGATACAACCATATGCAGGAAAACAAACATATCACCATCAAGTGCAAGAATGGTTAGAACTGTAGATATAAAAGAAAAAGACTGCTTTGGGCAGCAGATTACTTATGCACAATCAACATGACATTCAGAGACAGAAGTAGCATAATTAGCAAAACCATCTCTTAACTTTTCCTGTAAATTACTGGCAAAGAACATCAAAACTAGGTACACAGCCAGCACCAAGAATAATATCTCACAGAAATCAAAATTTCACAAGAGGATACTATTTAGGCATATCAAATCACCAACATCTGCAGCGGCTATTTAGTCAGACATCTTAATCTTGTCAGCTTTGCTAAGGAAAATGGAAAAATTGAACGTGTCTATAAGTGCAATAAGGCAGAGTAAGTCCATCAGAATTCCAATGTTAATGTTACAAACTCTGATATCAACTACAAGCAAAAGTTGATTTTACTTTCACATAGTCCTACAACAATTACAAAAATGGGTCCCTGAAACTAGGTGGATCAGGAAATGAATGAACTAAAAAAATAGCAGAAACGATCCCAAGGCTCAGGGCTCATGTTATGTACAGGTCACAATGTTGCAAATAGTCATCCATCATCACAAGGGGTCATCGGATGTTGCAGCATCGGGGTATCCCGTGAAGTTGCAACTTTTCCCATAAGCAAGCCATCTGTCTAGGAGATTGGTAGTGTGAAGTATAATAACCCTCAACACATCCAAATTGACAGAACTTCAAGCTGTGGACATACTCAACCGGCCTGGAGCTGTTGAAATTTTCGACCCACATTCCCATGCTAACATCTTCCATCTTGAATAACTGAGTCAAATGAAAAAGCTCAATCTAGTCAGCACAAACTACCAACAGCAAAGTAGTACAAGTGTATAAGTGAAACCACAGGAACTGGTGCGGAAACATACACTCCAATCAACAATCGCAGCCTCTATTTGCCGTTCAAACCAAGCCAAAACTCAAACACACACATAAAGAGGATTATTAAAGGAAGCCAGAAGCTTACTCACCCTTAGTTTATGTTCCTTAAACTTGGATGCAACATACTCTGCTATGTCAGATGACAGAATATAACCAGGGCCATTTGCATAGGGGGGATACACCTCCTCCGGCCATTCCTGCAAACCAATTTTTTTACAGAATTTGATTAATTGAAACCAAGCAAAGATAACCTTTTCTCAGTTCATTTAAACTTAGAAGTTTCTATGATATAATTAACTCAAATAAAAAGACATAAGAACAACATTTTTCAAATCAAAAGGCCCATTTAACTAATATCTTAGTCTGACAATCCCAAGGATTATTTAGAGTTGGAACCAAAAACTTATGAAGTGTTGTTGTGAACGTTAACGATTAGGTTTTCAAACTTAAAAATCGATCATATTACCTTGAAAGTTCTTAACATAGGAGCTCCTAAAGAAGAGTTAGTTTAAGGGTGTCGGTGCTTTTCTCAACAAAATAAGAAAAAGTTTGTTGTTCAAAGAGCAGTTTCAGTCCTGAGGGTGGATCATAGCGACTTGGCCAGTTTAATTTACTTTAAATTGCATCTTACAATTCCAGATACCTATACATTATATTTGAAGGGGTAGCAAGTAGGTGACACCTGTACACTTGCAAGATGAAAATATGTATCTACAAGTTCAGTTGATTATCATACATTACTATCAATAGTGAAAATATAGACTAAACTACATAGAAGAAAAGATTAATCCAAATTTGGCTCTAAATCAAAGTATCTACTACCAAACAAATTGCATGTGCATTTTGACTCTAAAACAAGAAGCCAAAAATATAAAAGATAAAGAGGTGAAGTTGGTTCATGTAATTACTTAAAGGCTACAAACAAGATCCATATTATATAGCTACAGGGGGAAATACACTAAATATTCGTACCTCATAAGTGACGGCCCATTTACCATGTCGTAGAGGGCTGTGATAGTAGTTGATATTTCCAAAGTAGAAGCTTCTACCACTTTGTTTGTTCACTTCCCTCATAACAGCATCTACCCTTACGAATGTATCATCATCACATTTCATAATATACTTAGCTGCCACTGAGTGAACCTAACAACCAGACACATGAACGATATAGGAAGACCATGAGATGATGAGATAATGGCAAAGAATCTGAAACAATGAATAGCACAGAGTCACAGACTCACCCCATAGTCGCAAATTGCAATAGTCTTCAGTACAACGAGATCATAATTGTCCATGTAAGGCACCATGATTATATCCCCAAAATAATCTGCTTCTTTCATGAGCTCCACATTCACTTCCTTTCTTCCATGCTGCCACAATGTGAATTTTAAGAAACAAGAAGACCGTAAAAATAAAGGTGTCCGCATAGGATACACTTTAACTGACATTTCCATCTGTTATGGAGACTTACCACTGCTACAAAAAAGCGAGTGACAACATTTGCAGATTTGACTAATTCATACTGCATCCAAGATTTTCTCACAGCCATCCGCTCAGCAAAATGATTGCCAGCAGAAAGGATGCCAATAAAGAGATCTACAGGTTGTGTGGGCAGGCTTGGGGCTTTCCACTTCAAAGACATATCCAGATGCTCCCTGGGGGCAGCACTTGGGTGTGAAGTAGGCAGAGCAGCAGCAACGATAGAATGAACGTCAATATCACCATTGAGAAACAGCCCTGTAGCATCCTCAAGAGTGAAAACCTGTTGACATCATACAGCCTCTGAGATGTCAACATACATCAGAACTTCTCCACATAAAGAGTTACTATACAAGAGTACTCACAGGACGATATGGAAAGGATAAAATATGTCTCCCGTCTACATTGATGTGATACCCTTCCAAACCAGTAATAAGTGTAAGTACAAATAACTTGTTCTGTGCAAAAGGAAAAGGCCAATCAACAGTGACCTTCTTTGTCCTCCCAATCAGCCTTTTTAACCACCATGTGGCCTTTGATTCTTGAGAGCCACTATCATCGCGAATCCATTTCTCACATTTCACCTGTCCATCAACTTCATTCAATTGAAGAAGTCAAGAAAAACATTATTTGCAGGGCAAAACCACAATTTGGAGATCACTTCTTAGAGCATAAGCATTGCATAATATTTTACAATACACTTAGAGCAGGATTGTTCTGACTTCTGAGATTTGCCTAAGCAATTGATCAACTTTAACAATTCAACAACTAGTAGGACCTACCTAACTGAATATGTAACATGACTCTAGAATGTGATAGTAACTATCATGTACTTCACCTTCACTATTTAAAGGCAAAAAACCACAATTGAAACCACAGATCCCTATAATCAACAGCAGTCATCAACAAATATTAAAAGACATACAAAATGAACACCAAACATTCGAACAAGCAATTAGCTTGCATCATAAATTCCATGTAAGACCGTCTCACCAGTTTCCTCATCAGCCCTCGACTTCCACCCTTGACAGCGCTGAGAAGTCCCCCACTGCATCCTATAACAGGTATTTAACTCAATCACGGGATGCCCACTCCAATCCCCCTTTAACCTGGGATTGAAATGCAGTATCCTAGGTGGCGCCTCCCCATCCACAGCTCTCAACCCCTGCAGCTCCATTAGGAACTGTGAAACCACCTTGCTCTTTCCCTCATCCTTCCTCAGCCCCGCCTTCGACTCCTTATCAGTGTGAGCCCACCGTGGAGTCCCAACAAGTGTGATGTGGGAACCCAGCGACAAACCACACGGTATCACCATTACTTTCCCTCTCCTCATCAAATCGTCCCCAGACAACACCACCGAACTTGGGCAGGCCTCCTCTGTTCTATTCAGAATCGTCCGATTTAGCAGCTCTCTCTGCATTTTTCCTGACTTCAAATCCTCCATCCATTTTTTTCCTAGAACAAATGCATCCCTAGCTACTTTGTGCAGCTCAGAAAACTCATCTTTGCTCACACTATTGAACGCATTTTCATCGAAATTCATACCCGAGATATTCTTAAACTCACCCATTTTCCGCCCCTGCGCCCGAAAAACCAATGTTTCATTCTCTTTTGATCTTGATAGCTGATTATCATTTTCCGCTTTCATTATTGGATGTGAAATAAGAGGTATAGTAGACTCTGCCTCTGTGGATTCTAACCCTAACCCAGCTCTCAAAACCATGGGAATCTCAAAGCTAACGAAAATCAAATACAAAAACAGCAAACCTGTGAACACTTGAATCGATCGGAGTCGACTCAGTGAAATCAGCGAGTCTATCTTAGCTCGCTTATTCAAACCCATCTCTGCGCAGAAATCAAACTAACTAACAAAACCCGAAAAAACAAAATTTATGGGTTTTGGATCTTAACAGAAACCAATCGCAGATCAAGATTTTAACTTCCTATTTGAGAACGGTTTCCCCTCAATAGTATTGAGGTAATTTCATAAACAAGTACAAGAATTCGATCCAACAATCCAAAGAGGTAAGTAGTGAATCCAATGCTGAAAGAATGGTTTCAAAGATGAAGTTTTTTTTTTCTTTTTTTCCTTTTTTTTTTTGTTTTGAGTTGCAACAAAGATCAGGTGCGATTAAGAAGGAAATATTTGAAATAGGCACACGTCGGCGTCATGGTCGTCAAGACCCAAACGATGCCGTATACCTGTCAATGGACTACTGTTTGTATTGTGGTATTAATCAACGATTAAACAGTACGCTTAATTAATTATTGTAAATGGCAGGAGAGACAGGTGTCTTTGTTCTTTTATAAATATTCTTGTTTTGCCCCTTTATTTAAAGGCAAAAGGGATGCTGAACTTTCCCTTGTTGTAATTAATGGTTCATCAAGGTGGATTTCTAATGAGTTAAATTTAATGATATGAGTTGCAGTGTTGCACAATAATTCACTTCTTAATAATGTGGTTTAATTCGTAAATTGGCTTAATATTTAGATTTCTCGTATAGAAAACTACCAGGGCCTGTTTATTTGGCAGGATTCTGCCTTGGGAAAGTAATGTAATTCTTGATTTTTAAATTCTTGTGTTTGTTTGATTTTTTATCCAACAGTAAAAGTAATAAGAATCCTGAAAATAAAAAAAGTAGTGTAACTTTTGAGGATTCTTATTCTCTACCATTTCTTAAGTATTCTTTTGCCTAATTCCAGGATTCTTACATATTTAGACATTTAATATTATTTTTATTATTTTATTAAAATATAAATTATAATATTAATAATAACAATAACAATAATTATTATAACTAATATTATTATATTTATTTTATTTATTATTATTATTATTATTTGTTATCCATTAATAAAATTTTAATTAAATTTTTAAAATTATGGATCATACTTAATTATAATAATAATAACAACTATAATAATAATAGTAATAATAATAATAATAGTAATATTATTATATTCTTAATTAAGAAAAATATACTTTAATTATTAAGTCTATTAGTTAATTGAATTTAATTAATAATATAAGTGCATAATCTTAATAATTTTCTTTGATATTTTCAAACACATGATAAGTAATCTATCAGGAATTATATTCTCAGGAATCATATTCTCAGGAATCATATTTCCCAACAACATTACTTTCTTGACAAACAAACGAGCCTCCAGAGTTTAGTAAAAAGAATCATATAAATTTCTATAAATATTAATCTATAATGCTATTTATTTTTGGGCACAATATTAATTTTTTAATTATAGACATCGAATCGTAATTTATTTATATGAAAAAGCTATTTAATGCATGTATACGATTAGTTTGTTGAATTTTTTTCAAGAAAATACTAGTTTTATGTAACTTTCGAATGGTAGAACTTGCACCACAATTGATTTTTGAATTTAAATTTGGTGAAAAAAATCAAAACAATTTAAATTTTATTCAGGGATAACAAACTAAATTTTGCGGGTACAAAGGCAAAAAATACCAAGGGTCCAACGACAAGTTAAAAGTGATAATTTGCTATGGGTTGGGCCTGTGAAGCACAATGCCAGGCCTTCTTACGAAGGCCTAAATAATTCAAAACATCATTCGAGTTTTGTACTTTAGTTTGTGTAGTTGGTTGCGCTTTCGGGTAATTCGTGATTTTGGATAATGAAATCACAACTCTCAATATAAGGTTATCTCACTCAATTCGACCAAATTTCATCTTTAACTATAATAATAAGAAAAACCCCACATGTACATCCTTATGTTATTTATTTACAAGTAGCGCCATTTTTTTACACATATCACAGATGGATGCAGATGCATGTGAACGCACCATGAAATAGTTTGAATTCTTTCTTCTACCCGTCCCGACCAGAAATAAATTTCCTTTATAATCCATAATTAATTTTCTCGAAAAGTGAAATGATGAAATTCGGATGACGAAATGCAGCAATTAATAGGTATTACCTTAAACTTTTCAAAAGTCAAAACCCCTATCTATATTTGTCTTTATTCTCACACTGTTTGACCTTTCTCCGTAAGTCAAACGCTGCAGGGTTTCCAAGATTTTGACGCTTTGACAATTTTCAACTTCATTTGATCCAATAAATTCTCCATGTAACTCCTACCCAAAAAAAAGAAGAAGGAGCCGTGTTCAACAATTCGAGCGAAACTTCGTAAATTGGAAGAAGAAGAAGAAGATTCTAGTGTAAAAGGACATTTTCATATAAAATAATCTAATTAGATAATACAATTGGAGTTGGTGGGTTTAGGAAAGGGGAAAAAAAGAAAAAGGAAAAAGGAAAAAGAAAAAGAAACTCACTCGATATGTAAAAAGCTCATAGGTGATCAGCAAAATTTAATAAAATGTCAAATAAGTAAATATGGCGATCTTATAAAATTAGAATGTGAGGTAGAAATAAGCTTCGGAAACCCAAAATCGAAATTCTAGTACATGATCTCTTGTTTTGGTTAATCTGCAAATCATAGATTTACATTAACTAAGAATCCGAGCGTTGTCGTTGCATAGGTTCTGTATTGCTGTAACAAAATAGCAGCTCCAAGACGTAATTAAAATGAAAATGAAAATGAAAATAAAATATTGAAAAATCAAATCTATGCAGTTGATGATTTTCCCTAAGAAAACAACTCATCACTCATCAAAACAAAGCTGTCAGTCTCTTTCTAGTAAAACCAGACACCAAAATAAATTTCATCATCGTTCTTGCACAAAAACCATGCCTTTTTGTTTTGTCCATTTGTCAACCGCACTCTTCAATGGCAGCCTCCTTTCTCTCTCTATATATACACACATCCTCCACCTCAATCACTAAACTCGACAACACATCACTTGATACATATACCTTTTCTTATCGAACAATATAACATATACATTTCCGCAAATCACGATGGCGGCGGCGGGTTTCCGCAGCGTCCACGACTGCGCGTCGATCGGGAGAGAGAACGACGCCGTGGTGGCGGACATGGACGGGACGCTGCTGAGGGGGAGGAGCTCCTTCCCCTACTTCGCATTGGTCGCCTTTGAAGCCGGCGGCGCTCTGCGCCTCCTCTTCCTGCTCCTGCTCTCGCCTCTCGCCGGAGTTCTCTACTACCTCATATCGGAGTCAGCCGGGATCCGTGTGCTCATCTTCGCGGCCTTTGCCGGAGTGCGCGTCTCCGACATAGAGTCGGTGGCGCGCGCTGTGCTGCCCAAGTTCTACTCCGGGGATCTCCACCCCGAGTCGTGGCGGGTGTTCTCCGCCTGCGGAAAGCGCTGTGTGCTGACGGCGAATCCCCGGATCATGGTGGAGGCATTTCTCAAGGACTTTTTGGGAGCGGATTTGGTGTTGGGGACTGAGGTGTCGACGTTTAAGGGGAGAGCCACGGGGTTTGTCAAGCCGCCAGGGGTTTTGGTCGATAAGAATAAGGCCGCGGCGCTTAGGGCGGCGTTCGGCGAGACGCCGCCGGAGATTGGACTCGGCGACAGACACACTGATTTTCCCTTCATGAGTTTATGCAAGGCATTTTTCCTCCTACTTTGTAGTTTTATTCGTTTATATTTGATTTTCGATTTTATAAATTTAATTGAAATTGCAGGAGAGTTACATAGTGCCAGAAAGACCAGAAGTGAAGGCGGTGAGCGTTGATAAGCTCCCGAAAGCGGTGATATTCCACGACGGCCGCCTCGTGCAAAAGCCGACCCCTTTCATCGCTCTCCTCATGATACTGTGGATCCCCGTGGGGTTCCTCCTGGCCTGCCTCCGCATCGCCGCGGGCGCTCTCCTTCCGATGCCGCTCGTCTACTACGCCTTCTGGGCCCTCGGCGTCCGCGTCACCGTCAAGGGGACCCCACCGCCGCCGGTGACCAAGTCCTCCGGAAAATCCGGCGTCCTCTTCATCTGCTCCCACCGCACCCTCCTGGACCCAATCTTCCTCTCCACCGCCCTCGGCCGGCCCATCCCCGCCGTGACCTACTCCGTGTCCCGCCTCTCCGAGATGATCTCCCCCATCAAGACCGTCCGCCTCAGCCGCGACCGCGCCACTGACGCCGCCATGATCAGGAAGCTGCTGCAGGAGGGCGACCTCGCCATCTGCCCCGAGGGCACCACCTGCCGCGAGCCCTTTCTCCTCCGCTTCTCCTCCCTCTTCGCGGAGCTAACCGACGAGCTGGTGCCCGTGGCGATGGTGAACCGGATGAGCATGTTCCACGGCACCACGGCGCGGGGATGGAAGGGGATGGACCCCTTCTACTTCTTCATGAACCCTAGCCCCGCCTACGAGGTCACCTTCCTCAACAAGGTACCGCACCAGCTCACGCGCGGCGCCGGCAAGTCCAGCCACGAGGTCGCCAATTACATACAGCGGGTGATTGCCGCCACGCTGTCGTACGAGTGCACGGCTTTTACGAGGAAGGACAAGTACACGGCGCTCGCCGGAAACGACGGCACGGTGCCGGAGAAACTGCAGCTGAAACCGAAACAAGTCATGGGGTGCTAGCTGAGCTGATTTATTTTTCATCTCTTTTATTAATAGGCCTAGGCTAAAATTGAAGGAACTTTTGGAATGTCTTCTATACAGAATGTATGCTTCATGGTGCTCACTTATTTGTGTGTGTGTGTAATATAGAAACGGTAAGATTTTGTTTACTGCACAATAAATAAATCTGTAAGGATATTTGTTTAGAAAAAGTATATTTTTCGTTGAAAGTTATAGTAAAACGCTGATATAATTTAGGCATAAGAGAATGAATATGTATTTCTGTTTTTGATGAAGAAGTGAATATCTATTTGACATTGTCATTTTATGATATTTGATTGGCAGCTTCATCTTTGGACGCAGATTCCCTGGGTTTCCAGTTTAAGCTCTGCAGATTCTATTTTAAATTAATGTGAATTCAGCCATGCGAAAATCAAGACTGATATAATCAACCATATATATATATATATATATATATATAGAGGAGTGTACTAGAGTTAAACCGTCTTCTATATCTGAATTAAGACTTATTTTGATCCGTTGGATCACGTAATCTATTATCTAGATTCAATAAAAATGCGCTTCAGTACAATTTATTCAAATATTCATTGTAAGGGTATTTCGAGAAACAGAAAAAATACGTCCAAAGATATTTATCTATCTTATGTGGCACGATTATCTTTGTTCAGTATATAACATTCGAAAAATCAGTATATAGATTCTGAAAAATCATTAAATAGCTTAATCGAGATCAGTATAAGATACCAACGTTATGATATTTAACAAATCATTATATAGCTTATTCATCATAGTTATAAAATATAATTAATATAACTTTAAATAACACTCAGCATAGTTTAACAAGTAAATCAACATAGCTTCACCAAACAATTAACATAGCGTGACAATATAATCATCATAGTCATAAAATATAATTAATATAACTTTAAATAATAATCAGCATAGTTAAATATGTAAATCAGCATATACTTTACCAAGCAAAGAGCATAGCATTACAATATAATCATTATAGTTATAAAATATAATCAATATAACTTTAAATAACAATCAATATAGTTAAACAAGTAAATAAGCATAGTTTTATCAATCAATCATCATAGTGTTACAACATAATCATTATAGTCATAAAATATATTGAATATAAATTTAAACAATGATCAAAATAGTTAAAACAAGTAAATCAATATAGTTTTACCAAGCAATCAACATAACTTTATGGTATAACCATTATAGTCATAAAATATAATTAATATAATTTTAAACAACAATCAGCATAGTTAAAAAAAATAAATCGGCATAACTTTACCAAACAATCATTATAGTATTACAAAATATGTTGATAGTTATAACGATCATGAATTTTTTTCGTGTGACCATATGCAATTAATATTTCGTTAGAATCCTTACAAATTACCTTTAATTTGATATATGTAGGATGAAAAAAAAAATTAAATGGAGAGAGTTATGTAGAACTCAAAGTTTTTAGATATTTTAGCGAAAAATGGTTATGAAAATCGCATCATTCTAGCGGAAAAATAGGAAATTGCCATAACTGAAACATACTGAATGACAATAATACCTTTGTCTACTGTAATTAGGTAAAATTCGTGTTGTCATGTGGCTTAATCTCATCCGTTATATGAGTACATCTTACGGTCCACATTTGATCTCGATTCGGATATAAGGAATGGTTCTGATTTGAACACAACCATATATATATATATAGGGTCATGTTAGACTAAGAACAGTTCTATGTGGTAGAACTAAGACCAAATCTGGACCATTGATTTACATCAACCGATGGACAGGATTGTGTTTCGTGCGTCA
>JAYDZE010063631.1:0-25577 GCA_034509125.1 Monilaria moniliformis | reverse complement strand
CACAACCCGTCAAACCAGAACCGGTGACCCCAGATCTGCCGGTCAAACCAGATCTGCCGGCCACACACACCAATACCATTTGTCAAACCAGATCCACCAGCAAACACACCAAACAACCCCAGGTCTTGTGACCCCATTACCGGCGACCCCCAATCGACCAACAACACATAAATTCAGCATATCGGTCGCAAATTGAAGCAAAATCGACGGTGGCCATGGTGCGACGACGGCGGCCGCGAAACCCACCACTACCGCCGCCAAACACACCACTACCGCGAGCCGAGGGGTTGATAGAGAGAGTCGAGGGGTAGAGAGAGAGAGCCGAAGGGGTAGAGAGAGGGAGAGCCGAGGGATAGAGAGACTCAGGTAGAGACAGAGAGAGCGTGGTGTAAAGAGAGAGCCGAGGAGTAGAGAGAGAGAGAGAGTCGAGGGATAGAGAGACTCGGGTAGAGACAGAGAGAGCGTGATGTAGAGAGAGAGCCGAGGAGTAGAGAGTGTGCAGTGAAGAAATGAGAAGGGCAAAATAGAATGAGAGCCTTATCTGGAAAACTTACCTTGCTTTAGTTTAGTTATCGGGCCATTCATATCAGATACACTAACCCAACAAAACATGAATTTGGACGCGGGCTTGGCCGGGCCTCAGGTAAAACACGGGCCTAACATAGTAACCAAACACTCAGTTAACTATGGATTATTAAACATAACATGGGTTAACCCATGAACCAAACAGGGCCTAAAAGGGGATGAAATGTATCATTTATTATAGAGTTGAATTTTGTTATTTAAAATACTAACGGTCTCAAATAATTTATTAATAGTTCATTGTAGCTGTATTATCTTAGTATTATGTAAACATATTTAATTAATTAATTATCATAATTATAATAGAGTTGAATTTTGTTATTTAAAATACTAACGGTCTCAAATAATTTATTAATATTTCATTGTAGCTATATTATCTTAGTATTATGTAAACATATTTAATTAATTAATTATCATAATTATCATTATATTTTATAAATAAAGTGAACTTCAAATTTAGTCCATGAAGATGAGGGGTTGCACATTTTCGGTCTTTGGAGATAAAAGTGCATATTTCATATACATGAAGATGAGGGTAATAAAATTTCAGGCCCATTTTCACTTTTCGGCCTATTTTTCTTTCAAAAATGCCCCTGAACCTTTCAAATGTATAATTGTACATTTGAAATCCCACTTTCTGAGGCCTGACCCATGACGTGACAAAAATATCAACCACCACTTTTTTGTTTTTTTTTTTATGATTAATTGACAATTTCATTGTTTCAATGTAGGAAGTTATTTTCTTATTATTTCTCTTTGTTTTGAAGCTATCTTTTCATTGTTTCTCTTTCTACTTTACATAATTTATTATTATTTCTCTTTTATTGTACGCTGGCACACACTTAAGAGCAACAGTGCTAGACCCTTCATTATCCTTTAATTTTATTTCATTTGTAACGCCATACCCCACTTCGACGACATTTTCATTCTGAAGTGTTTGACCTGCTTTTTTATTAATTTCGACAGTGAATCAGATACTCACATTATACAGAAGCTATCCACCGAAGTATCTGAAAAATATACAAAATGGCTCCTAAGCGAAAAAAGTGGCAAAGTCGGTCCTCCTTCACATTCCAGCCATTCTAGATCTACAGAATTTGTTGATTTGTAGGATGACATATGGGAAATGCGGCCATGCAATACCACTTTGTTCGACTCATCGCTTGAATATTGTAAGAATTTTTTAGATTGTGTAATGTAGGGTTTATTTCAAATTGGGTACCTAAAGTTTAAATTTCAAATAAGGTCCTTTCATATGTGATGTGATAGTTTGCTAAATCAAGTCATTAGGTTTGTAAGTATCTTACCTAAAATTGAATTCCACTCATTTTGGGAGTGATTGAAACATGGGTGGTTTTTTATATGGTCCTTGTTTGTTGATTGTTAATTGTTATTTCCTTGCCAAAATGTTGATTGTTGTTTCACTGTTTTGAAACAGAGGGCACGCCCAGATTATTCATCATTGTATCCACCATGGTGGTATATTTCACGACAATGGATACGTTGGAGCAAAGTTAATTATGCCGACGAATGCAGTGATAATAGATTGAAACTCACAGATCTTTCAAGTAAGTTTATCGATTTGGGTTACAAAAAGTAAACCATTTGTGAGTTTAACTATTGTGAACCCGAAAATAATCACGAATGCATAGGGTATAGAATAGGGCATCATTTGCGGACCCTAGTTGACAAGCCTCACATGAAGAGGTTCTTATCTGTGGCTACAACGCGACGAAAGCTCATGCACGTCTACAAGATGGAGATTACAGTGGTTGAAGCTGTAATGAAGCATAAAGTCGATCAAGAACAATACTTGGTTGATTTCTACCATGTATCTAATGGGGGTTGCTATTCCAATAAAGGAATTCCCTTAAACTGCCAAAGATCTCATAGCATGATAATTAGAATGAAGAACATGTAATTGACACAATCTGCCCTAGAACGCATATAAACAGACAACATTAAACAGATAAATTCGAGACCCTAGACATGCTCTTAGAGTTAGAATATTAACCTTGTTTGCAGATTCTTCATGATGAATGTTGTAAGACGAGGTCATGCAACTCCCGTCACTCCAGCAATCCAATTCGTCCAGCAAACACAAATCTCGTTAGCAATCTTCAGAGCCCTTTTTTACCCTTCAAACAATCTCATTTGTTCCTGAGATATGTAATAGGATTTCTCTGTCATTGAGATAGCTTCGCGTGCATATCTTTCTCGCCTCAATCAGAGTCATGTAGATGAAGATATGTCAGTTCTACGAAAACTGTCAGAAGCTGATACCTGCGGGAATTTGCTTGCGCAAATTTCTTTCGACATTGATTCCTTCTCGATCATGGGTTGATCTATTTCTCCAAATTGAATTTAGGATCCATATCTATTGGAGAAATCTATTCAACCAAGAAATCTTATGGCCTATGTCTCGACTATAGCTTGAATATTGGGGTGGACAATATTCTATCAATCTGCATAGCCGAGGTGGAGAAAGAAATCGATAGAACTATTTTCTCCAAAGGGAAAAATGTTTTCCTCATCAAAAGCTGCTCTAAATTTCATGACCCACCCCCTATATATAGGGGTTGTCGGGCTAGGTTAGGGATTGCAAGGAGAATTAGTATTGGGCCTCATAATGGCTTATTCTATTAAGTTGACCCTACTTAATTAAGTTCATTAATATTAATTCACTCCACTATAGAATTAATACTGCACTACCCGTCCTCATCCATATTACGAATATGTCTTCTTTTTTATTCATTTATTTCCTGTGTTTAAAATTTCCAATATCCATTAATTAACTTAGGCTTGCTGATAGCTTCAATTAATTAATGTCTTTTACCTAGAGTGGTCTAGTCCAAGAACATTATATTATATTGGAATAAATTCCTACCGGTCGGATTTCATGTAATAAATTCATTTTCTCGAACACCTCTTGGGGATATTATTAACTCAGGTTCTCTTGAGACACGATTCTATATACTAACAATACTAGCACCGGTAGACATTAATTATCAATGCCCAAGATATCAGGAATTACTTAGGGTAACGAAAAACTTGCACCCATTGATAAATCAAAAGCAGTGTATAATTAACATTAACATCGTATGCTCAATGTTACATATATAGGTTAAGAAATAAATAATCACCGAGATCTTGTACTTTATTTACACAACATCAAAGTACGTATCTCACTGTAATCCATTTCAATGCTATACCACACCAGTGTTATCAATTGGCCAAGATAGGCGTGCAAACTTCGGATTAACACTGCACATTTCACGATAGATTGTCCATGTATATCTAGGTTGTGAACTTAATTTTCTTCTGCAAGGAACCGACCTAAAGATCTTTTGTAATCATGAATCTACCATTCAGTCTACAATGTTGAAGGTTGACTTGTTTGCTCACTTTATGGTTATATACTTAAGAATAAACATCCATAATTATAAAAGACAAATCATGTGACAATATCAACTTCTTCTCAATACATGGGAAATAAGGCTTTCAATACAAAGCAGCTCAAAGCAGGCTTTTTAGTATATAAACCCTAACAATCTCCCACTTATACTCAAAACATGATTTCGAGTATATATCAATAAACTGAACAAATTAATAAATAAAAAAACTCTCACTTATACTCAGATTATGCTTTCCAGTATATATCAATAAACTGAACAAATCAATAAATTTAAAAATTCACATATTCTCCCACTTATACTCAAAGCGAGTCTTTGATACAACTTGTACTACCATTTTTCCACATGATGAGTCAACGTCTTGCCTTTGCAGGCTCCTAGTGGAATGATCTGTCCGCTAGTACACTAATGCATCAATATGTTTTTCGTTTCTTTATTTTTCTCACTAATATGATCTACCTCTTTATGTGTTTTATTATCCTATTAGGCCCATGATTCATTAGAACTATCAATGTCGAGTTATTACCATTGTAATAAGCTACTCGACAAACGTATTCAGAATCATGTTGACCAACTTTAGGAAACTTGTGACCTATCCAGTTTTCATGGTAAAGCTTGTGATGCCTTCTTACTTCACACTTCGCTAAACATAGCTCTTCCTCCTTAGGTGAACACATAATCAAAGGTAGATTTCCTTGAATCCCGATTAGTTTAAAGTTAAACCGATAGCCCATAGATCACAGCTCGACTGCCTTGTAACTAGGTTACGTTCCTTATTCCTTTTTACGGTACTTGAGCATATTCATTTACTACATTCTAGTGACCTTGACCAGGATTTAATTGATATCTTGCTACTATACCCATATCAAAGCAGGTATCATGCCTATTGCACATCATAGCATACATGAGACTTTCAACCACTGGAGTATATGAAAATTGTCTCATCTCCCTAATCTCATTAAGGGTCGTGGGACACGTCCTAAGATAAGGTAATTCAATGCCAAAAAGGTAAGAACATTTTCTTGGAATTTTCATGCTAAAGTGCCTACGCATTGGATGGATGTAGGATTCTTGAGTTAAGCTTAACATATTTTTCTTGTGATCGCAGATCACTTTGATTCCAAGGATATGTCCTGCTTCTCCCATATCCTTCACCATAAAGTAGTGGGTAATTGAGCATAACTCATCATAAATCGAGTTATCTTTTAAGATTTCGACTTCTTCATACTGCTATGCTATTCAGTATGAGGTATACTAGGCATAGTCTTTTGGGATTAACTTCCACTCTGATAAGTAGGTCAAGAACTTTGACTGAGATATTTGCCTCTATGATTAGATCGCAGACACTTGATAGCCTTACTAAGATGCGTTTTCACAGGTACCCCAAATCCTTAGAAGTTCTCAAAGAATTACGACTTGTGACGTATCAAACAGACATATCCAAATTTTGGTGTAATCACAAAGAAAACGCCAACTCTCACAGTCTAAGTAGACATTGGACCACATACATCAGAATGCATGAATTCTTAGTACTTTTGGACCTATACCTCGTGATCTTTAGAAGATCTCTTGGTCATCTTACATTCCAAGCAAAAAAATTCATTTTTAAATGGTTCTATTTATAGATCCTTAAGTGAATCGAAATTCACCAACCCTGAATTTTTCTTAAAATTAGAATGTCCAAACCTTAGAAGCCAAAAGTACTCATCATTCATTAAATTACTAGGAGACTTCCTATTTGCAGAGGTAGTTGATAAGTTATTGGAATCAATTGGTGTTGCAAGAGTTGTGTATTCCTTATAGTATATAAATTGTTTTCGATTGTGTCGGGTTAGATAAACAAATCGTTTTTCTTGATAATGCATGCATTAACAAAAGAAATCGAATATCCAGCCAAACGAGTTTAGAAACTGAAATTAGATTTCGTCTAAACAATGGCCCAAATATAATATCATTTAATACTAAAATTTTGTCTCCATAATAAAGACACATATCTTCCACTACAACGACAATTATATTAGTAGCATTACCCAAATGGATAGTGATCCCACTTTCACGTAGACTCTTTATTTCCCAAAATACAGAGGAATCGAATTAAACACGATTAGTGGTTTCTGTATCCATTATCCACGAATGAGTAGAAACGAACACTAAACATGATTTGACTACGTGTATTTGAGGCACATCTTCCAACAAGTCAATAATTTTGTCAATCGAGTTTGTTATTTAGAACACGTTCCCACATAAACATGTTCAATACATTTTAATTGCAATAGATCACAAAACATTTAAATGCGGCTCACATTAGCTTATATCGGCAAATTGTCTACTAAGGTAGCATGACTGTTATTATGTGCCTAAGCTAGTAAGGTAGCATGACTGTTATTATGTGCCTAAGCTAGTACCATAAATTTAAGACCAAGAATTTTATTCCTATTTTAGTACTGCTCTTAAGGGAGGTCGCATTGTCATAAATAAACTTTACAACTGTCATCTGGAGTTTAATCTATGTGAGCTTGTGATCCTCGAAGATCAAGCCGCCACTAGAGTGGTCAGAGATCCCAAGAAAATCACTACACAAATAAACCAATTTATGGAGACCATATATAATTCCATATTTAATTTTTGAAAAAATAAATATAATTATAATTATCGCTTAATCATTTTGAGAAAATAGTTTTTGCACATAATTATCACATAAGCAGATTGGCAGATAAGTCCACTTAAATCAATGATAAATACCAAATAAATAGGATATTTACAACTCATTACATGACAACTATTATCCAAAAGGATAATTATGAAAAACTAACAATATCTAAGCAAATCTAAATAGATTCAATTTGGTTTAGATAAATCTAGCTAATCTTATCTAAATCTAAACAAAATAGATTAGATAAGATTTGATATATTTGGAAGAAATCTTATCCACAAATCAATTGCACATCGCCGCCACCATGTCGTCTACTAACTGGAATCGCCGCCGCCGCCACCATGAAATAGTTGTCTGCTGTCACCGGGCATTGCTGCCGCGAGCTGCGCTGGGCGCCATTGTCGGGTGCCAGTGCCGGGTGGTGCTGGGCACTATCGCACAACCCCATAGGGTGCTGCTGCCGTGTGCTGCTAGGCACTTCCGCCAAGCCACGTACGCTCCCACTGGATGGCCAACCCATCGGGTGCTACACACTAGGGCGTCGGGTGCCGAGGGCTGCTAGCGCTCACGCTCAGCCCCGTCGTTTGTCCCTGTGCTGCACGCCATGTTCGCGCCCCGCTAACACCGTCAATTCCTATCGCCTATGTTTTACACCCCAATGTCGGGCGCCCGGCGCCCGGCGCCCAACGCTTGTCGCCGTGACTACGTGTCTTCGTCGTGCCAACACCCTTTTTTGTGCGAAACTTGTTGGCCAACTTGAGTTCACATGGTCCAAAATGGTACCTTGGCCGAGTAATATCTTGCCAAAATCATATTTTCTTGTCGAGAACTCAAATTTGGTCGAGAATGACTATTGTGCGTACGCGAGGGACTAACCACTCGACCAATACCCATATGCACACAACTTTGCCCAACCACCAAGCTCCCATTGAGATTAGGGACCCTTATTTGTTGAGATAAATCTTATCAAACAACTTTTGTCTCGTCGGGAAAACTAACTTCGTCGAGAATCTCCCCAACCGATCCTGCGCGTGTGACATGGCGCAATTCGTCTTCGACTATCCTCTTATTATGAACTTATTTTCTCGGCCAACGTGATTCAAGAAGACTTAGAAACATCTATTTGTCGAGAGAATTCTCAACAAAAATTCCTTGTCTCGGCCAACCTATACTTCCATACATATTCCATCAACCAACCTTGTTCCAGACGACTTTGGAACCCCTATTTTTTCGAGAAAAAGCTCGACAAAAATCTCATGTCTCGCCGGGAACATGCACATGGTCAAGAACCTAGGCACGGAAGCACCACGCCCGCCCAGCACTCGTTTCCCCAGCACATGTCGTCCGCGCCTCGTCCAGGGACGCTAAGGTGTGCCGTTGAGTGCTACCGAGGGCTTCGCCCTCCAGCCTCGTGAGACGCCTGTCGCCCACAGTGCCCTGCACGCGCATGCCTGTCTATACTACCTGCGAACGTCCAGGTGCTACTGGCCAAGGGCTACCGGGAGCAGCATGTGCGCTACCTTTCCCTCGCCTGCCCGTGCCTGCTGCCGCGCCCATTGCCTCCCCCGTTGCATGTGTCGCCCGATGCCCGACCCTGCCTTGCGCCCGCCATGCGCTGTGCCCCTCAGCACCTTGCGCATGGCCTATCGGGCAAACCCCAGCTGCACATAGCCTCATTGCCCGCACGACATGTGGGGTTTTTGGGAGGGAGCTCCACGACACGTCGTGTCGTGGCCGGGTCTCCGACCTCCGTACCTTTTTTCGCTCGATTTCTCATCCAAATTGCATGAATTTACAAGAAAATAATATGAAAAACCTAATCTACCACGGTTACAACACATGCCAAAATGACACAACCACAAGAAAATAAAAATGGATCTAATGTATTCAGATATCCCATGCAAATCAGATTATTGCAGAATACAAATAACCACGAATCCAAAATTAAAGCACAGCTACAGAAAGCACAGGAAAGTAAAAATTATTTCCAAGGATCAGAGATTATGATCCGGTTCTAAACAAAATAATGAGGATTGCTATTCCAATGAAGGAAACTCCCTTAAACTGCCAATGATCTCATATGATGATAATTGGAATTAACAACATGCAATTCACACAATCTGCCCTAGAACGAATATAGAAAATAAACAGGAAACAAATAAATTTGAAACAGTAGATATACTTCAAGAGTTCGAATATTAACCTTACAGAGTCTTCATGTTGATTGTTGTAAGACAAGGGCTTGCAACTCTCATCACTCCACCAATCTAATTCGTCCAGCAAACATAAATCTCGTGAGCAATATTTCAGAACCTCATTTTACCCTTCAAATAATCTCCTTTACTCCTCGAATGTCGTATAAGATCTCTCTGTCATCGAGAGTGCTTCGCGTGCATATCTCGCACGCCTCAATCGGAGTTCTATAGAGGAAGATATGTTAGTTCTACGAAAACTGCCAGAAGCTGTTACTTGCGGGAATTTCTTTCGATATCGATTCCTTCTTGAACATTGATTGATCTTTTTCTCCAAAATGGATTTAGGATCCATATGTATTGGATAAATTTATTCAACCAAGGAATCTTCTGGCGTATGTCCCTCCTATAGTTGAATATTGGGGTGGGCAATATTCTATCAAGCTGCATAGATGGGGTAGAGAACGAAATCGATAAAACTATTTTCTCCAAAGGGAAAAAAAGCTTTCCTCATCAAAAACTACTCTAAATTTTGTGACCTACCCCCTACATATTGGGGTTGTTGGGCTAGGTTAGGGATTCCAATGAGCATTAGGACTGGGCCTCATAATGGGCTTAATTATATTAAGTTAACCCTACTTAATTAAGTTCATTAATTTCAGTGCTATACCACACTAGTGTTATCAGTTGGCCAAGATAGGAGTGCAAACTTAAGATTAACACTGCAACCTTTCAAACCTTGTCTATTTAGGTTGTGAACTTGATTTTCTTATACAAGAAACCAACTGCAAGATCTGCTGTAATCATGGATCTACTATTCAGTCTACAATGTAAAAGAAGGTCTTGTTTGCTCAAGTTATGATTATATGCTTAAGAATAAGCATCCATAACCACAAAAGCCAAACTATGTGATAATATTAACTTCTTCTCAATACGTGAGAAATAAGACTTTCAATACAAAGCAGGTCAAAGCATGTTTTTTCAGTATACCCTAATGGTACCAAGTTTCAGAGTTGTGATCGAAGAAATTGAGGAGCTTGAAATAACTCACCCGAAACCCAAGCTCAGAATGAAGCCGAAGAAAAACCTAAACCGTTGGTTTTAGCCTTTGGCTACCTGTTAAGATATTAGGTGGACTTGAGGTACGTGATTTGTGATCATTAGTTCCATATGTTGTGTTATACACACTTTTGGTATCAACCATGATATTTAGACAAACTCTCGGTATCAAATTTGTGATTTTTGATTAGTTTGTTGTAGACTTTAGGTACCGGCTATGATATTTATGCTAACTTCGAGTATGTAATTTGTGATTTTCTATTAGTGTGCTTTAGACTATGGATACCTGGTATGATATTTACGCATACTTCGGATCCACAATTTGTGATTATTTATTAGTGTGCTTTAGACTATGGGTACCTGGTATGATGTTTGTGCAAACTTTGGGTGCATAGTTAGTAATTATAAATTCATGTATTTTGTGTATAACTAGAGAGTTTGTCCAAGAGAAAAAGAATAAGGAAAAGCCGGCGAAGATGATGTGGCGTATAATGAGGGAGTTTCTCCTATTGAAATAGAGGATGCGACAACAGTTACCCCACCACTAGATAAGGGAAAGTTGTGGAAGATGAGGTGTATGTACCATTTTTTGACAATTTTGTTCAGGATTGTCCTTTTACAGTGAGGGTTTTGATGGCAATGATGATCTATACCAATTCATTTCATTGGCACATATGTGTCGTGATGAACAATTGTTCACAAGGTCTTCTCACCATTCTTGCTAACAGAAAAATGTCCAGTTTGGAGTGTTGGAGATTTGGAGACTAGAATTTCTTTAATTAAGTACTACAACAGTGTGCAGTTATGAGCAAGAGACCTGTTATATTTTCAAGAATGTTGGGAAGAGGTTGCAGGTTAAATGTCACGGTCAATGGTATACTTGACTTTTGTACCTGCGTAAGAATGATGTCATAAACAGTACTGACTATGTTATGACCACCCTGCAAAGAAATCATGTGCACATCTTCTATGAGATGTAGGATAGCAAATGGATCAGTGCGAAGTGGTTGGCACAACATTTCACGGGCAAAATCCAATCCAACCGGCACATTTTGTTGCATGCAATAAGGCTGTTCATGGATGAATAGTTTGGGTCCACTCTTAGTAGGATGAAGGCCTATCGTGCACGAGAAGCAGCAGTTGAAGACATCTATGGAAAGACAGGACGTCAATACAGAATGTTCTTCGATTACAAAAATGAACTCATAATGACACACCCTTGATCCACTGTTGAAATCCACTATCAAGATCATAGAGAAGTTGGGAGTACATGTCCTAGGTTCATGAGGTTTTATTGCTGCTTGGGGCCTTTGAAAAAAGATTGGATCCAGTTATGTAGGCCAATTATTTTCCATGACTCTTGTTTCCTAAGAAGAATATACAAAGGCTAGTTGTTCACCACCATCAGGATGGACCCCAAAAATGGGTGGTGGCCCATAGCATGGGCGACTGTCGAGGTAGAAAGCTACCAGCAGTGGAAGTGATTTCTCGATTACCTGCAACAAAATTTGGATATATCAGTGAATTCTCCTCGATATGTATTCATGTCCAACCAGTAAAAGGTACATTCATTGTCAAATTTCACTTATCTTAGTATACTCAACTGTGCAGTATTATATTAATTAGTGTAACTTCAGCCAGGACCTGTAAATGCAATTACTGAGAACTTCCCCTAGAGTGAGCGTCGCTTTTGTGTACAACAACTTTAAAAGGAGGTTTCTTGGGGAAGTCATGAAGAAAATGATGCGGACGATTGCATCAAGAACAACATTAGAGTAGTATGAGCAGTAGATGGATGTTATGCAGGTGTTTCATCTACAAGCGTATCAACACTTACTCGACATGGCATCAAAAGAAATGTGAGTAAATGTCTTCTTCTCTAAGCACACATGATGTGATATATGTGTGAACAATATGCGCCAGACATTCAGTTCCAAAATTGTTTGGGCTCGAGAGAAGGCTATTATCACGATGCTCGAAGAAATCAGAACAAACCAGCTACAAATGATAGAGATAAGGGGTCAGTGGATAAAGTTGTACGAATATGCAGTGTCTCCGGTCATAAATGAGAAACTTGATATTGAATTAAGAGTTGCTACATCGTAGAGAGCCATATAGAATGACGAGGATTCATACTATGTTTCTGGGCTTTTAGGTCAGTATGTGGTAAACTTGCGAGCAAGGACATGCACGTGTCAGCTATGACAAATTTGAGGGATTTCTTGCATGCATGATATTGCATGCATTTTGAAGAATGATCGTACCTACACGGACTATGTTTCACACTACTATTCTCAAGACACCAGGTGAGACTATGACAATGTGCATTCCCGATAAATATGATGGAAAATTGGTCGAAGATCTCTGATGTTGGATTTCAGATGTAGCCACCAATAACAAAGAGACAGCGTGGTCGGCCAAGAAAGACCAGAACGGAAGCCACTGAGATTGGTGTTCAGGAGGATAGAGTGGAAGCATTGAAACGCAACGTCCTCATAAAATGTGACAGATGTGGGGATATTAATATGTTATAGATTAGGTACCAATTTTAATATTTAGCAAGAGATTAGGTACCTGCTATGATATTTTTTAGATATTAGGGTACTTGGTAAGATATTTTGCTAAAGTTTAGGCATCTATTATGATATTTTATTATGATAGTTTAATGATATTTAGGTATATGTTATGATATTTTGCAAAGCTTCAGGTACTTGTAATGATATTTTAAATAGTAACAGATTCCTCACAAAACGCAGCCATCTCAAGATGAAATGGTTCGACCTTAAGAAACAGCATACACGAACCCAAAATGGTACAATTTAAACATGAACTTTTCAAACTTTGAATGTGGCTAATATAGTACTAAATGAACTTCATAACGTAGATAAAACAGCATGCCACAACAAGGGTTCCAGAAACACGGAGCAAAAGGAGCACATCCCAAAGTTGCGGTCGCCGCAGAAACAAGAACTAAGTATATAAGATGATACTAGGTAGTACTAATAATTTTTTTTGCTTACTTGAAATGAGTTTTGTACTGAACATGGTTTACTTAAGATGTAATAGGTACTTTAAACGATAGTATGTAGTACTTTGGGTACCAGAAATGATATTGTCCAATAGTTTTTTAGTCCATGAATGCATATCACCCATAGCCACTGCATTGTGAATTGAATATCACACCTAATGACTGCATTGTCAATATCACACCTAACCACTGCTTTGTGAATTGATTATCACACCTACCCACTACACCACAACAATTATGTCAATAAGGAACCTATTTGTATAATATCAATTTAGGCAAGTGTTGCAACATACTAAATATGAAGGGTATTTTAAATGAATGGAGTGTAAGGGGTAAACTTTCAGAGAAAAGTTGCAGAGTACTTATGAGTGCTCGGATTTCAGAGAGCACTAAGAATGTCACGCTTGTTTCCAACATAACTATGAAAGTAACATGGAATCATAACCCAAAAGTCGAATTGTCATGGGAAATGGCAATGAAGGATTGGATTGAAGAATACCCATTCCTCTAGGGTTGTAATTTTCCAGAATTTATTTCAAATGAAAGAGGAGTTAAAGCTTTCTTTTTTGCCATTTTTCGCCTATTAATTTTTAGTTAACCAACTTCATTTGTGATGTTGTTTTGAATAAAGTTACATAAGTTTTTGTTTTTGTGTAAAATTCCCAACAACCAAACTAAATTAGGGGAAAATTGTACTTTATCATCACGACTATAGGTTTTTTTTTGTCTTTCTTTAACGTTTTACAACATTTATATTAAACTTAGCATAGATCCTATAAAAGACCATATATTTCTTTTAGGGCTTTTTAAACCATATGGTAGCCAAGAACTTCACGTCTTAGAATTGATAAACTTAGAAGATTGAAAAAAATAAAGTGGAAAATGAAAATTCCCATAAAATAAGGGTGAATTAGAGAAAAAGAAAAAACATAGCCGGCGAGGGTATTAGATTTGAATAGAATGAATGATAGAACATCACATGACAAGAAGTGGTCGGTCATGGGATGGAATATCTTTTTAAGATTAGGGATCCTCATGCCCCCACCAACTCTCTCACTAAATTACACACCGCTAAGCGACACCCATTCAAATCAAACTTTCACTTGCACACTTCCCACTTTTATTCCCCCCTCTCTCTCTCTCATTCACATTTTCTTAATATACAAATACTTCAATTCAATTTAATTAATTCTTATACTGTCTCACATTCTTGGAGTTCATATATTGAACCAACTCACTCCAGAAGAAAACAAATAAAATCTTGATGTTATGTAGTGATTAGTTGGGTTCGCCTACATTTTAGTTGAGGTCTTCTGTATGTTTACTTGACTTGGAATTATGTTGAATCTATATGCACGTTGCATTTTTTTCAATTAAATTTAATTAGAATTTTTTAATGAATTTTAGTACTTCTATTTAATTAGGATGGATGCGTCATGATACATCTTTCTTGAAAACGATGTCTCAATCTAAAAACTTAATATTTTTTGTTGAGGAATGAAGAGATTGAGATTCATACTCTCGTATCTCACATTTACAAAAGACAAAAAATATCATTAAACAATAGATTTTTTATTAATATCACAAAGGCTCGAAGTTGGGTAGCAAATTTGAATCTAGTACAGTCGAATAATATTAATTAAAAGTCAAATAAAAAGGTACCAAAAGAAATGTAATAACGCAAAAATATAAATCATAGGTAAGGAGATGGTGATAAAGATGATCGGCAAAAGCAAAATTAGGATGAAGATGAAGATGAAAATGAAAATGATCCGGATTTGACTCCGTTGTAGCGCAAAAAGGTAAAATGTAAGAGGTAAAAGTTATAGACAGCGCTGTCACCGTCTGTAGTTTGTACTTGTCACTCTCATTTGGTAAGACAGATTTTACAATGGGCATTTTGGGGAAACTGCCTTTTCAAGTTCCTAAAAATAAATAACCCAAAAAATAGAATAGTGAACCCCAAATCTCTTACGATAGATATTCGTAGAATACAAAAAAAACTTTTCCCTCAAGAGAATCTCTGCGTAGCGAGAGCGAGAGTTGTAGAGAGAGAGAGAGAGAAAGGTTTTGAGTTTTCTCATGGAAATCCCGGAGAAGCTTCTCGAGTACAAATTCCACATCCTCTCCGCCTTGGGATTCAGCCTCGCAATCCTCTCCTTTTGCTATCTCTCGCCTAATTTTCTCGACATTTTGAACTACTTTTGGCCGCTTCTCGTCTCGACGGCGCTCTTTCTCGTCGCAATCATCGTTTTCGGCCGGATTTCCCCGCCGGTGGCGGAAGCTTCCGGCGAGAAAGCCGGCAAAGGGTTGTTGGATTATGTGGCTAGCGAGCCAGAGCACCTAAAGCACCAGTTGGAAGAAGTAGGAGGAGAAACTATGACGGCGGATTAACGCCGTTATGTATCTAGACCCGGAATTGTAAATCTGCGGAATATTAATATTAATTCCTGGGATTTGAGTTATTATTGTATCTCTTTTTTGGGTTTGGTAATGCGTAATTATTGGTTTTATTTGGATTATATGATAGGTTTTA
The DNA here is from genome assembly GCA_034509125.1 of Monilaria moniliformis. Taxonomy (NCBI): domain Eukaryota; kingdom Viridiplantae; phylum Streptophyta; class Magnoliopsida; order Caryophyllales; family Aizoaceae; genus Monilaria; species Monilaria moniliformis. Next base: position 10,114 of record JAYDZE010063631.1, on the reverse strand, counting down.
GCTTTAGGTGTGCTTATAACTTCATTTCCTTTTGATTAATGACATTAATATGCCGTCTATGCGATGCACAATCATTATTTTATTTCTATTTTGTTTTGTTAAATCTTTTTTTCATATAATTTAATAATTTTATTAAATATTATAAATACACATTATATATAGCAACACATTGGTATTATAGTTTTGTAATTTAAAGGGGAAAAGAGCAAATTACTAATCACAACACAACTGTGACGGCGGAGGAGCAACATTAAAGGGGTGGAAAAATGTTGTACCTATTTATGATAATCACTAATCAACATCTTACAAAATTCCATAAACCCACTCGTACAACTTGATGTAGAATACTTTTAAGCTACTTTTTTACACAATTGAGCTTAAGAAGAGACATTTGTTGACTAAATCATGAGGATTCTTCTACTTTTTGAATTTAATGCTGATAATAACAAACCAATGAGTGGATTTTGAAAAGTCTAGAGTTTTTGTAAAAAGCAGTAAAAACTATCTGCTCATAATTAGAATCTCTTCTCCACCCCAACAACACCCAAATCAACACGTTACTTATTCTCATAGGAAAATATGAAATATGGTCAATTTGTCCGTTCTATTTCAATTTCTCGAGCAGATTTTTTTCGTGATTATTATGCTTATGCTGTTAGAATGGATTGTTGGATCATTTAATCGGCCATTCGCTAGATAGTGATTAATATACGATAAATAAACGAATTATGTTGGACAATAATTATATGTTCCAACAATCTCCCACTTGGACCAACATAAAAGTTACCAAATTTTCATACATTACCAAAGTTGCACATTTACTAATCTATATCAATAACTTTATTCAATTTGGTCTACTAAACACATTGATACAAAACAAAAGAAGTTTAAGTCACAACATGTATACATGACCAAACTCATCAATGATCACATATACCAACACATTTAGCAACACAAATTAAAATATAGGTGTGCAGCATGACAATTACATGTTATGTGATCTAGCGCGTGCCTATTTCCAACTGGTCCTCTGAAGTCTTGAGTGAGATGAAAAAATACCAAAGTATAATTCAGAGTAACTGAAACAAAAAATAACTGAAGTGTATACATAACAACTGAAACTGAAAGTCATGACATAGATGAACATTTAACTCCCACTATACCAAAGTATCATAGGGCCGAAAGCTTATGTGAGAAACATGCTCATGAAAGACCGATGATAGTAAGTCCTTAGTGAAGGGATCCACGAGCATGGAAGTTGTTCTTAAATGTTTAATTGACAATTGTTTACTCCGATTCCTATCTTTAACAACGATGACTTGATCTCTATATGTTTAGACTTCGACAAGCACCTATTGTTATTGGAATACATGACTACATACTTATTGTCACAAAATAACTTAAGTGGTCTTTCAGTACTGTCCACTATTCGTAGTCCTTGAATGAAGTTTTGCAGTCATACTTCATGTTGGAATGCCTCAAAACAAGCTATAAATTATGCTTCCATAGTAGAGGTAGCTATGAGTGTTTGCTTAACACTTTTTACAAGAAACATCCCCCAGCCAGCATAAACATATAACCTAATATGGATCGACGACTGTCTTGGCATCCCGCAAAATCAGAATCAGAATATCCAATGATCTCAAGCCGATCTGTTTTTCTGTAAGTGAGCATATCATCCTATGTTCTCTACAGATACTGCATAATACGTTTGACTGTTTTCCAATGATCCATACCACGATTACTCAAATATCTGCCTAGCATGTCCACTATGAACACAATATTTGGACGCGTACATACTTGTGCATACATAAGACTTCACACTGCCGACGCATAGGAAATCAATTTCATTTTCTATTTCACAATTTCATTTTTAGGGCATTAACTTGAATTGAATTTGTCACTTTTTGCCATAAGGTATCTCCCGGTCTACAGTCTGGCATTCCAAATCTTGTCAATACTATATTGTGTAGCTCTTTTGTGATAATCAAGTACACACAGGGAACGATTCCGATGTATCTGGATTCTTAATACAAAAGAAGCTTCACCAAGATCTTTCATTTCAAGTTTCCTAGAGAGAAAGTTCTTGGTGTTATGTAATAAGTCTACATCGTTGCAAGGAAGTAGAATATCATTGACGTATAGCATGACGAAAATAAATTTGCTCCCACTGAACTTATAATATATGCATTCATCAACCAGATTCGTCTCAAAACCAAATGAGATGACAACTTGATGAAACTTAAAGTACCATTGACAAGACGTCTGTTTAAGCCCATAGATGGATTTCTTTAGTTTGCAAATCATCTTCTTTGGATCACAAGATACAAAATTTTCAGGTTGCACCATATAGATCGTTTCATTAATGTCACCACTGAAAAACGTCGTTTTAACATCCATCTAGTGTAGCTCTAAACTAAAATGTGTTACTAGTGCCATAATTATTCTAAACAAGTCTTTCATTGAAATTGGAGAGAAAGTCCCCGTAAAATCGATGCCTTCCTTTTGAGTAAAGCCTTTTTCTACAAGACGAGACTTATATCTCTCCACAATGCCATGCGAATCCTTTCTGGTCTTAAAAATTCATTTACAGCCAATGGACTTTGCACCTTCAGGCAATGAGACAAGATCTCAAACATAATTGTTTAGCATAAACTTGAACTCTTCATTCATAGCATCAGTCCACTTATGAGCATTAGAGCTTTTCATGGCTAAACAGAAGTTGATTGAGTCATCTTCCATCACTCCAATATCAATCTCATGGTCTTGGAGATATACACTATATTCGTATGTAGATATTATAGGTCTCCTCACTCTAGTGGATCTTCTAAGTGGCACTACTTCCTGATGTTCTTGAGGTGGTTGAGGTTGTTCTTTATGTTGTTGTTCAGGTGATTGAACATGTTAATCGAAAACAACGAGTGAGTTGTCTTTTTCCTGAATGAAGGGAAGTGAAATCGCTTCCTCTTCAAAGACAACTTTCTTAATCTCATTCCCCTCTTCCCCCAAACTCAACTTTCTCAAATAACGTAGCATTAATTGTCTCAAAAAAAGATCATGTAGTGGGATCATAAAATTTAAAACCCCTAGACCTTTCAGCATAACCTACAAAATAACAACTTACTATTTTAACGTCCAATTTTTGCTCGTGTCGCCTATAAGACTGAGCCTCCACTGGACAACATCAAACATGTAAATAACCTAAACCGGGTTTCTTATCCGTCCATAATTCTTAAGGTGTAACAGCAGTTGCTTTAGTAAGTACGCGGTTTAGGATGTACGTTGCGGTCTTAAGTGCCTCTCCCCAAAGGGATTTTGGCAAAATAGAATGGTTGATCATGCTTCGTACCATATCCTTGAGGGTTCTATTTCGTCTCTCAACAACACCATTCATGGTAGGAGTACCAGGCATTGTATACTGATGAACAATTCCTCATTCGTCAACGAATATGGCAAATGGTCCTGGACGTTGTTCACCTGAGCCGTCATATCTATCATAGTATTCACCACCACGGTCAATCCTGACGTTCTTAATTCTCTTGCCAATTTGATTTTCAACTTCAGCCATATAGTTTTTTAATGTATCCAATGCTTGAGATTTCTCACTTATTACTTATTAGATAAAGATAACCATATCGGGAATAATCGTCTGTAAACGTGATAAAATATCGTTGACCATTCCATGAAGCAGTGGGGAACAGTCCACAAATATCTGTATGTATGAGTTATAAGACGTTCGTAGTCCGGTTGGCATCAAATCTCCTAATGTTTGCTTGTTTTCATTTAATAAACTCAACGTAGATTTGGAATTCCACCATATTGGGAATTGTAAGAATTCCATCTGACACAAGTCTTTCAATTCTCCGCTTGGAGATATGACCTAAATGTTTTTGCCAAATAGTAGCAGAATTCTCACCGGTTAATTTACACTTAGTACCTTGTGAGTTCACATGCAAGGTTTCATTAAATGAAAAAACTGTATTGAGGAAATAAAGGTTATCGCCAAAAGAAAGAGAATCGGTGCCAACCAAAGTTGTATTTTGATAAAGACTAAATTTACTATTTTCAAATGAACAAGATTAACTAAATTTGTCTAATGCAGAAATAGAAATTAAATTCTGTCTAAATGACGGTACAACAAACGTCTGATCTAAATCCAAATAACAACCAGTTTTCTATAATAACCTAAATGTGCCTATTGCATCTACTTCGATTTGATTGCCATCATCCACATATATGAATATTTTAGCATCAATTGGCTTTCGATAATGGAAGCAACCCTGTATGGACACACTTATGTGAATAGTAGCAGCAGAGTTTATTTACCATGTATGTCCGGGTACAGAAGCTAAATTAACTTATGAATAAACGTAAGTGAAAAACGTACTCCCCTTCATGCGCCAAGCGTGATATTCATCACAAATACTCTTCTTATGTCATCTTTCTTGCAAAAGAAGCAGACTACAACTGACGCCTCCCTATTGAACAGTTTTGCAGATGGACCCGCAACATTTTTAGAGGAATCAAGAAGAATCATCTTCCTCTTAAAGAACTCGGCAAGAATCCTCTTCCCCTTGTCCTTTCATCTCTTACCCTTAGAGCTTGTCGCTAGGTGAGCACTTTCTGTCTTACTTTACTTCAATCTCTCTTTCTCTTGAACACAATGAGAAATCAACTCATTCAACGACCGATTATCCTTAAAAGTATAGTAAGTAACTTTGAAGTGGTCAAATTGAGGAGGAAGAGATATCATGACCAAATGCACCAATTGATCATCACTGATGGTCAAATTTAGTGCCGTGAGTTTGGAAGCAGTGTTGGACATTTCCATGATGTGCTTCCTAATTTCCCATCGGCCATTATACCTCATGGTTACAAGCTTATGCATCAACAAGGCCGTTTCAGCCTTTTCATTACTTGCAAAAATTTTATCAGTGGTTTTGAAGAATTCCTTAGCGGTTGACTCTTTCGGGATAGTACCCCGAAATTTTTTCGGGATGGCATGTTGCATGATCATTAGACTCATGAAATTAGAGTGTTCCCACCTCTCAAAGTTTCATTTTTCCTCATCGGAACTTGTGTCAATAAGATGGGCAGGTTGCTCTGTTCTAAGTGCATAGTCTAAATTTGCAATCCCTAAACCGATTAATACCTTGTTTTTTCAAGATGCATTGGTATTGCCTTTTAGCATATGAATGGAATTAAGAAAACTAATAGCAGAATCTTGAGTTTGCATAGAACAAATAACATAAATAAACAAATCATAATCAGTTCACTTAACAAATAAATTTAAGTAAATAAATAAATAATGACAATTCCCATTTCAAGATGTTCATCACAACATTAAATTCATCTTTGGACAAAATAATTAACTTGTAAGTAACATCTCAAAGCAGTTATCAAATATAGACAATTATTTTATGTCAAACAATAAGTTTTCTTTGGGCCAACTTAATGTCCACAATGACCAAAGAACCATCTCATATTTATTACCACAGTGCACACAAGAAAACGACCAAATAGCAACCTCCTTTGGGCCAATTAACAATTCACATGTAATTCAAGTATGCAAACATCCTATGTATTATAAACTAAATTAATCTACACATTAGAACTCACTTTGGCAAGTTAATGCTTTAATTAATTCAATTCCAATAATAGATAACTAAATTTAAATTATTATTTAATTAAATACTTGAAATTCCAAAAATAAATAAATAATTTCGATTATTTTGAATACAAAATTTTGGGCTAATTTCGCAAATAATTAAAATTAAAACGAAATTAATAATGCAGCCCAAAATAACTTAAAACAGCAACAAAGACCCAAAACAAATTAAAGGAGCCTTTATTTTCGGCCCAACAACAGTAACTCAGTTAAAACTAAAGAGAGGCCCAGCAGTATGAAAAGAAAACAACAAAAGAAGGCCCATGGATGACGGCCCAACCATTTCTTAACCCAAAGCCGAGACCCGCGACCCACACCCAGCAACCCGAGACCCGCGCTTCACGTTGCCGGGACGTGAAAAATATGGTGAGCAAAAACGAAAAAAAACAACCCCAAAAATTTCAAAAAATTTCGAACAAAAAACACTCAAATTTTGATTCCGGAAATAGATTGAATCTTAATATATTTAGGAGAATGATCGAAAACATTTGAACTTCAAAAAAATTCAGCCAAAAAACTAAACAAAAACTAACCCGAAACCGAAACAAATTTTCGAACAAACCCAGAAACTTTTGACAAAAATTTTGGTTTTCAATGAAACCTTTTATCAAACACTTGGTCGGTGTCAGGCCAAACACATAAAATTTGATGATTCTTTTCAAAATTTTACCAGAATCGAATCCATTACATCAAAAGCTTCAACAAGAGTTCGAATCCTTACAGAAAATCGAATGAAGAACTGACAGTTTTCGACCAAAATCAAAATTGAAGGAATAGATCTTATCAAACTTTGAATTTGATTTTGGCATATATTCAAATATTTTGAAGGCAACAAGCAAACTTCAAATTTTCTTCAAACAATTGAAAGATTTCACACAATGAACCAAATTAAACTCATTGAATTCGTCGAACAACACCATTGAAGAGGAAGAATATGAATCAGAGAACGAATCAAAACTTATATTCGTCAAACATCAATCATAGATGTTCAACCAAACGAAAAATCAAATAAGCATTTCATCGAACACTTGGGCAGAATCTTTAAACACATAACATGTATGAAAATTTTGAAATTTCTCAACATTTAAACGATCGATTCGATCCAACATGTATTGGCTCTGTAACCACTTGTCAGAATGGATTGTACATGCCGAATACAAACGATCTTAAAGCGGAAGCGTACCCGAATTCATATTCGTCGTGTTCGTAGTTGGGTTGATCGTCTTCCAAGTGTAAACGTTTAGAGAATTATAGAGTTTTTCGTATTGTTCGTTATGACGATAGGAATGGGTCTATCAACTATTTTTACCTTTAACTTGGGGACCATAACCTCCTATTTAGAGACAAATCCCTAAAGTTTCTTATAACTTCAATTTCACCCATAACAAAATAGAAGTTTTACGTAAAATGGTATCTGCACAATAGTCCCTATACTTTTCTAGATGATCGTTCGACCCCTCATAAATATATAAACTTACTCTATCACTTAATTGGATCATTCGATAGATGGTGATTAATATACGATTATTAAACGAATTATATTGGACCATAATTGTATGTAACAACATATGCTATATGTTATTCTTAATATTATGTATGTTTTTAGTATAGTTGATTGGATATGTCAATATATTGATAATATATTGTGAATGGTGAAAAATATTTTGGATACACACAACAACACAATGCTCTTTTAGTTTATAAAGGTTTTCAGTATTTGCGTTTCAATTTAATTTTGTACCCAAACAAATAAATATTACAAGTACGTCCCTCATTTTTTGACTTGTATGCCCCTTGTTTATTGATATACTATTATATTATATTATATTATATTATATTTATTCATTATTTTATTTATATATTCTATTTTTGGAATTACTGATATTGAAGAATAAAATCAAGTACATTCTCAAAAATTAGATAATAGTCTAAAATGTCCCAACTTTTAAGCAAAGTTTAAAAAATGTCACAATGTAACAAGGGTTGCATTTTTGTACATCACGTTTGGCTAACAAGAGTTTAAGGGCTCGTTTGGTAGCCATGTTAAGATATGACGAGATAGATAGAGTAAGATGGACTTTAAGATAAAATTTACTGTACAAATAAGATTAAGATTTAATGTTGTTGTTTGGTAGGTGAGATAAAAATCAAGATAAAAATAAGTGTAATGTTTGGTAGGTTATATAATATCATAGATAAGATGTGAAATAACATTTTTGCCCTTATTAAAAATAGAAATTTATTTATCTTATTTTGCTAATTAAAACATTATTTAATCCATATAAATTTAGCACTAATTAATTATTAAATATTTAATTAATTTAGCTAAATTAAATTTATCAATTTATATAAATATTACTAGAAATTAATTTATATAAATTAATACGTATTAATTAATTTAGTTAAATTAAACATGATTTATTAATTAAAATTTTGTCTTTATAAAAAACTGAATTTCTTTAATATTAATTAACCTTAATTTTAACTTATTTAACTGCTTAATTGTGAATTTTATAAACCAATTCCCTAATTCATTTTAATTTAGGACCCACACCCACCCACGCATCCACCTACCCTAGCAATTCCTTCCAATTGTCGCCGACTGCCTTCCCCTTCGTCGTAGCCTCCGCCCCCGCCACCGCGACAACCACTGCGACAGCCACCGCCTCATTCACCACAATCTTCACTGCAACCTTCACCACCACCAAAGCCAATACACACACATAATCTGTAATTCACACACCACAGACCTCAACCAAACCGAGAAAACGCACACACAGACCTCAGTCACGCACACACAGACCTCAGTCGATACACACATACAAAGAATCGAACCGAAAATTAATCCAAATTTGTGGAATTAGCTTAAATTTTCCCAATAATCATCACAGCCTTGCCAAAGTTTAACCCAGAAATTGAAAACAAATTACAGACACAATCGCGGTGAGGGTGTAAGATAGGGGTAGCCGGAAGTGGCTCAGACCTCAATCAAATCCAACCTAGAGAGGGAGTCACGGCCATGGCTGCTAACCCAGTTGCAGAGATATTGTCGTCTGGGTTTGCCCCGCCAACCGCCGGTGACTGGCCCTCTCCTTCCATCAAATCGAAGCCAAGCTTCGAACAAAATCGTCAGTCATCACAGCCAGGCGTCAACCCCCAAAATCGAAGCCCACAGTTTATGAACGGCTAAAATCGAAGCCCACAGACAACGAATAGCCAACTGTCGGGAAGCATGCACAAATCCTTCGCCCTCACCAATTAATGGAAGACACGAATCTGAGTCTTCATCATCGCCAAGAAATCGAGGGTGCATGTTCGTCGGATCAAGAAATTGAAGCCCAAAATCAGAGCCTTGAGGGGACAGATAGATAGACAGAGTTCCATCGGCGGAAATAGAGAAAATAGAGAGGGAGAGGCCGGATCTGGAATGTAAACCCTAAACCTTAAAAGAGATCGGAGAAACGACGGCCGTGGCGGCGGGCGCACAGCCACCACTACCGCCACTCGTCGCGCCTCGAAGGGGAGAGAGAGATGGAGAAGTTCCATTGGCAAAGAGAGACAGAGTAGAGAGAGAGAGATGGAGAAGTTCCATCGGCAGAGAGAGACAAAGTAGAGAGAGAGGCTAAATCTGGAAAGCTGGACAAAATAGTGTATAATCGCACCATTTTTTGGTGCAATTAGGTATCAATAGCTGAAGAATGAAACAACAATGTTTAAGGGCTTTTGGGATCGGGCCGAGATAAGTTATCTTGGCCCGATGGGCTGAAATTAAAATATATCTGTTCTACCAAACATGTAGTATATACTGTTGGACCCAAATAATTTATCTTATTTGGGCCTTATCATTGTTATCAAACGGCCCCTGAGTGTTCAGTCCAATTCAATAAAATATATACTAAAATAAATAATGAACATCTCCTCTTTCACCTACAGTGGACAAATAGTGAGCACATTCCTTTCTCTTATCCAAACAGCTTTTACTCTTTCTACATCACATGCCTTGCCCCCTCATCCTCTTCTCCCAATGTAACCACAACCCCCTAAACATAATTTCTGTATATAAATATTACTCCCTACGTCCGCGATAAAATGTCTCATTTTACTATAAATGGACGTCCGCAATAAAATGTCACATTTGCTTTTTCTATTTAGGTAAGTAACTTTACCCCTAAAAAGCATCATATTTACTTAACTGCCATTACATTTTTTTACAAAAATGCCATTATCATCATTTAAATAAACAAAAAAAAAAGTCTAACCTAATACCCACCCCAAACCCGATCGAATCAGTTGGCACATTCAAAGAGGCTTTTCGTCTGTTCTTCAAATCTACCCTAGCCTCCGTCTCCTTCTTCACTTCTATTTCAATTTTTCAATGGCTGATGCTCCATTTGATTCCACCATGGAATCGGGAAATACACCGATTCAAACCCTATATACTCCATC
>JAYDZE010063520.1:0-25579 GCA_034509125.1 Monilaria moniliformis | reverse complement strand
TTTCGCCGGAATTGAAAATTGTGGGAAATACCAAACACGATCAAAGTTGATGATATTTTTGACCAAGTTTTAAGTTTATGGAAAAATCCAGAATTCGGCTATAGTTTGTGATATTAGCGACCAATAGCCCTATAATTAATTATTTCTTCATCAAATTATATCCACCAAATCAGATAACAAGCAACTACTTTACCAGCACAATAATCGTAATATCTTATCATTTTCAAATCAACCAACATTTGCAAAGAATAAGATCAGAAAGCTAGTAACATTGGCAGTGGCGGATCCATAAGTGGAAAATAGAGGGGGCATAATTAGTTGCGTTAAGCTAAAATTTTCAATCATCTTCTTCGAGGCGGGCCGGCGGCTAAGGGAGGGGGCCGCCATGACAGTTTTCTGGCGGGGGTAAGTAGAAATTCCCAGTCGGGGGGTCGGCCGCCCCCTCCGGCCCCCCTGCATACGCCACTGAGTTACGTTGGTCTAAACATGATTAAGCTAATGTAAGCATTATTTAAGGTATCGATCTTCTCATTGATTAACGAGTATCATGAGAAGATATAATATAATTACGCAGCGCTTGACGTTAATTAGTAATTGAAAATTTTAAATGAGTAGAATATGCATACACGCGCATCTCATAAAATGAAGTGTATAATATTGGGCCACGACATTATATTGAAGATATTGGGCCCCACGAAATTTGAGTCCAAAATGTTTGATTCATACAGACGGCCCACAGTTGATTAAATCAGCCCATGACAGCCACCCAGTCAGAACAAATAGCCCATCCGATAATCAGAATTCTCGAATTCTAGGGTTTTCAGCTGCCGACTTTTGAAGCATCTGTATATATATATAATCATCGCACGCCCTGCACACACTGCACTCACCTGGATTAAATTGTATTGGATTTGGAATTCGATTTTTGATTAGTTTGCTCGCGACGATGTATTAAAATTTGGGGCGAGCCGTAATCGATGTTCGTATAACTCAGTGAAAATCGTCGCCAGAAAAAGCTTCTTCCTTCGTTGAGATCTCCGGCGCCGTCGGAGATTTCCGAAGGTGAGCGTTGTCATATCCTATCGCCTTGGGTAGCGGGTTGCTGCTATTAGCTCTTGGGATTGGCCATGAGAAAAACATTCATTCTCGATTTCGTTTTTTTGTTTTTGTTTTGAAATTTGTTTTATCTCATGATTATTTCGATTTGCGCTGCCTGTGATGAAATCTCTTATCAAATTACACCATCTTTCGGGACTGAGTTTCCCGTGCTGATATTCTGCAATTCTGAGGCTTTTAGTTTTTATTTTTTCGCTTTTTGAAAATGAATAGTTTATGGTGCTTATTGACGGTCCAGTGCTGTATAGATTCAATTTACAGTACTTAACATTATCATAAGCTATAGAAAATCTGAGCCGCTTTTCGTCTTTTAAGTCTTTTCTCCAAATGAGATTGGACTATCCGTGCAGTGCCTCACATTTTTCACAACTTGATATATTTTGTTCATTTATGTCTCATTTTGTAGACTTTTTGGTAGGTGGATATTGATCCTGTAAATTATATTTTCAACATTTCGAGCCTGATCTTAGGTCCCTTCTTCCACTCTGTCCCGAAGAGTAACTAGGGCCATCCATTCGGTGAACTATGTTGTGTTGACGAGATATCTATCTAATCCGATCGATTGCGTAGAGTCTGCCACAACAACATAACCGGGGAAAGTATACAGAAAGGCATTGCGGGAATTGATAATTCAGGCGACCAACAGCATTCCGGGAACCGAAAAGTTTCGGATTTGAACTAGTGACATTTTTCATAATCCAAAACCTTTTTGCTAAAATGAAAATAGTTTGGAATTCAATAATATATTTATCCAATTTTAAGTGTTTTGAATTTACAAAACGACTTTATTTCAATAAATCTACAATTTTAATAAACAAATTCGTGTGTATTCAATTAAAATCTAAAATCATGAAGTTACGTACCCTAAACGTAGCCAAAACTTTCTCAAAATAAACCGATGGAAGTTGTAACCAAATAGAAAATTTATTAAGAGACGCAAAAATAGAGGTGGATTATACAGTATTAGTAGATTGAAGATTATTTAACACTTTCATGTGTTTCATACGTGTGGTAGATTCAAGTCGATGTTGTAATAAGAGTGTGGTTTTTGACTAAATTTATTCTACTCTTATAAGATCCAATATTTCAAGAGAGTTTATAAGTTACTATAATGTTTGGATAATTGAATTTCATAAGTTAGAAATGGATGATTGAATTTTATTAGAAAGTGGATTGTAAATTAGAGGGAGAATCATGAATAATAAGTGTAAGATTAAAAAAAAAGCATAGGAGAATTATTTTGTTCAATTGCTTGTTGTTCACGAAATTATTAGATGATGTCGATGAACTTATTTTGTTTAGGTATTAACTTATTCGCCAAATAATTTGTTAAAGTTCCCCAAAAAAAAGAGTTAGTTAGACGACCTCTAGATTAAAATGCTCACAAGATTCGAGTTGGAATAGGAGGAATCAATTGAACCCGAGACCTTGTTAGAAATAATAGTCCAGAACCTGGGGGTGTGGAGATTAGGGAAGACTCAAAATTGAAGCTATTCTTGAAGTTGAACAATTGCTAACTACCACATATGTCTGATTTGTGTACGTTGGACGAAGCGAGAATCAATACAGATGCTTCTACGAAACCCCATCCATCTTCTACATCTGGCCCCATCCAGAACCCTGAAATCTGGACATGGACACAACAACATACACCAACATCACACAAAATGGGCTCGAGCCACCGGCTTGAGTTGCAACTCGGGCTCTCGGTCAATGAAATCACGCCTCCACTAGAATAATTGCGCGATAGATGCTTTTTCACTGTGGCAGTTACACAAACTCCACTCAGTATATCATTTATGCATCTAAACAATGCCCTAGTTCTACTTCCATCAAAGTAGAGATCTCCAGAAGACAAAAGTCGACCTTTTATTTTCCTTCATATGTACAACTTATGGTGATGTGTTTTTGGCTACCATTATGTTTATCATACTCAACCAGGTGGATCAATTATGGGGGGAGTGGCCCAAACTGCACCTCGTTTGGCTATGAAATCAATAATTGCTTCTTCTAATACTTTACAAGTCTTTTGCTTTCAGCCTTAGTGTAAATTAATTATATTTCACGGCATTATAGCATTACGTATTGATAGTTCATTTTCTTAAGGATTATATGTCAGACCAAACTACACAGGGAACAAAAATTCAGCTAGGGTCCAGGGATAACAGGGCTGTTACACAAGCAATATTCTTTTTTTCCCTTTCCTATTGACTTTCAAGTTATAGTAACAACAGCGTGTCATTTAGGCAATTTTAAATGATATGAAGTAGGATTGTATCATTGTGGGCATATCAGAAAGGTAAAGAGACTTTAGGAAGGGGAAGAGCACAATCTAACCGAGTTGGTAAGCTATTTGCCACACCCAGTGTATGCATTTTGATATAATTCTAATGTCAAAAAACACTTCTAAATGAAAAACAAAAGAGAAAATGAAAGCCCAAAATTCTATACTGAATCGTACACCCAATGATATTATTTATCAGAAAGGCCTTCTAAGGAGTGCATCAATAAATTCAATTTTCTATTATTTATTCAGTTGGTTAAGAACTGCAGAAAGTTATGGCTTATTATTCCAAGTACCCTTTTACATCTTTTATTAAACCATTCCATGTTAATAGAGATCCTCCACAAAGAATTGCATCTCATCATAACTGATTGCGCATCAAGCTAAGTGACACAGTGACCAAGAAATAACCATGAAGTTTGCAGCATCTCAAAATTTATCATCAAGCAAAATATATGCAAAAGTACCTGTTCTGCTGGTGAGTGAATTTGAAAGTCTTCCACCTGTTAATCTCCTTGAGTAAGATGCCTGCAGCAAGAGCAAGCTATATAATTACAACAGCAAATCCGATAGCATGAAATACAGTCATATAAGAGTATCATATGAAACAAAAGCAAGCAAATAGAAAGATAAGGCACATACAGGACCACCCTAGTAACGAGATAGCATAAAAGACAAGAGTGCAAACACCAACTGACTTCTACAATTGAGAAGGCGCTCATCGCGTGTTAAGTCTATGAAAATTAGGTAGAAAAATAAGCAGGGCTGCATAGTCTCAGCTCAAGTCTATATTTTGGCATTCAAATGAGCAATTATCTCAAATGCCACATTGTGATCGTACTCAAACTTCAAAATAAGTAGTTGTATTCAGGCTTCCATCATGCAGCTCATGGAACAACTAAATTCTTGACACTGACAATATTTAACATTCCCACAAGCTGATAAACATAGACAATTAAATAGCAGAGGAGGCAGAATGAGGGTTTGGTCAATAGAAGATTTCAGCTTCTAGGAGAAAGCAGAAGATTAGAGGGTCTAACAATGTAATGAATGTTCCAGCTGCAGCCACTATTCTATGTATCTATAATTCCTCAGTTCGACTTTTAAAGCACATTCAAACCAAAATTCGCTTACAAACCATAGTAAATGGACCCAAAAATAAGAGAATTTTATAAATTATCATCTCTAAAAAAGATAATATTTTCCAGAGCTACATATAAAAATCAAGTAGCATCAGCTAACTCTGCAATCCATCACAGCTCGCATTATTATAAAAAAAACACTAATCAGCAAAGGGCACATTAAACTCAAAGACATTTACAATTCACAGCTCAAATATCCAAAACATAGTACAACAAAGTGATACGCAATACTTTGTCAAAGTGATACCATTGCAGAAGAGCCGCAACATAGAACGGAAATATATCCAAGATATGAAAACATTCTTAGAAATCAAATATTTTTTTTCTGTTTCCGCTGTCCTGCTATAGAACGACTCTTGGATTTTTTGAAAGATAAACAAAGTTGTGAGTTGGAATAGGGTTGTGGTCACCTGAAATTGAGTTTGGCGGTGGCAGTGCGGCATCGAGAAGCTGACTGAAAGTAGGAGCGCCATGGCCGGAGGAGGAGAGCGGCAGTGAAGTAGAAAAGCAAAAATAAAAATAAAAATGTAACCCTCCCTAATGTCCTAGAACATGTTTAGCCCATTTTTATTTTTTTTTTCCAACAAAAGTTTGCGTTGGACTATCAAACTGGTCAATATCGATATCTATAATCATATCTGATTCACATTTCACAGATAATAATACGAATGTTTGGATCAATATTGGATTTCAATTTAGAAATAAAATATTTTAAAAAACTAATTTATTTGTTAGGTCGCATTGGCTTGTCACGTGTAGAGGTGAACATTCGGATTTCGGATAGGAATTTTGTCTAATCCGAACTCATCCGTTAATCCGAATTTTGAGAGAACATAAATCTGAACCGTCGGAAATATCCGAAAATCCGAATTTTTTATAACTAATCCGAATCGAACTGAAAAAAAAAATTGAAATATTCTAAAAAAATCCAAAAAACCGAAATAAAAATTCTTAATTATTGTATATATTAGGTTATAAATATTTAAATAATATAATATTTGAATAAAATATTTTATTTAATTATAATATTTAATTAAAATTATATATATTAAATATAATTATGGTTTTAAAAAATCAATCCGAACCAAACTGAAAATCCGAAAAATCATAATTGAATTTAATATTTAGATTTGGTTCGGTTATTTGAATTAATGATATTTTGCTCACCCCTAGTCACGTGTGCTCATTTCAAGTGAATGTTTCAAATGTCATGATTTTGAGATATAATGTCTCTACCGTAATAGGATTGAATAAGTAATTTTGTATTAATTTTTATTTTTGATTAATTTATGAAATTTTGCGTATGAAAAGACGACCTCGAGATTTTCAATCTAAATCCTTAGAAGTTAAACGGCATCCAAGAAAATTAGAAATGAACAAGGCGGCTCAACCCACTGAGACGGATTTATACTTAATAAATTGCATATTGTATTTCCTGACAGGGAAAATTGTTTAACTAACATAGTATGATTAAACAAAATCTGGGCAACTTTAAAGTTAACAGCATAACTTAAAGGAATGCCAGCGTGAAATAGTATACTGCGGAAGAAAACAGGACATACTTGGACGATGGTACCGTTGTGGGCGACTCGAGGAGGCGAACGAGCCCTCATTAGGCAGAAGAGAACTCAGCGTGCGTAGTAACAAGGTCCTTGACTGGCAGATGGCAATGGCGTATCACACAACCATTCTGGAGGCACTCTGCTCCCGCAGTTGATGAATTTCAAGTATTCAGTTTCACCTCTAAGATAAGGAGACTTACCTCACATTTGGAATTACACAAAATAGACTTCTCATCTCAGAGTATTTCCCAACTCTTTCTCAGGATCATCATCTCACATTTACCCTTGGTCTCCGTGGTTTCTCATCATCTTCGTAACTTTGTGACCGATCATCAAAACTGTCCCGTCTTCCTCTTCCTCCTCCTCCTCCTCTCTTGCTGAACGACCCACCTCGTCTGTTGCTTTGGAACTTCGATGAGTTACCATCTCTGGCATTCTTTCCTCGCCCGCCATAGGAATCCTCTCGACTGCTTCTATCAAAGCTCCTTGGACCTGAGGATCTACCAAAATCACCCCCCCGTGAGCCTTTCCTATCGCCCATCATGCCACCATGGCCCCGGGATGATTGTCCTGTGCGATCTTGACCTCGTCTATCTCTTTGCCTGTCACTCCTATAGCTTCGATCACTATCTACATCTCTCTCAGAAAAGGACTCGTTAAAATTGGATCTTCCTTCTCTGGTATTCGTAAACTCCATTCTGTTAGAGCCTCGTCTGTTTCCTCTGTTTTTGTATCTTATATCTTCATCATCAGAGCCTGAGTCGACTCCAAAGTCATCATCCGAGCCATAAGACATAGTGTTTCGACCTCTTCTCTGCTGTTTTACGTCAGCAACATGACTTGATTTCCACTTAGGGTGAGCGGGGAGGTCATCATCAGTATCGAAGTCTACTTCAGCTTCTGAATCGGAGAATGTTTGGCGATTCATTTGCTTCCTGCCACGTGCTGGGGATTTAGCTTTCCCACGGATCTGCCTATTACCTTCACTGCTTTCTAGATCTTCGGACTCCGAGTCAGCTTCAAGTTCTGATAGAGCCACTCGAGGAGCCCTATGCACTTCATTCTGGGCAACTAACTCATAACTATCAACATCGTCATCGTCTTCATCAAAATCATTGAATCCAACACTGGACCTCGTGGAAGCAGAATCAGAATACTCCATTCCCATACCCCTTGGAGTTGGAGGTCTGCTCCTTTCTGGACCATTTCCGTGTCCTCTAGAACTTTCACGAGGAGTCTGCTGGCTGAGGGGAAAGTCTTCATCCAGTTTCTGTGAATCTGCATACTCAAAAGCAGCAACATCTGCTCCGTCAGATTCATTATCATCGAAATCAAAATTCCATGCATTAGAAACATCAGCTCTGGCAGGTTTCTTGTCCATCCTGATGTGAGAACCACGTTGCTTTTCAGGAAAATGATTCTCAGGATATGTATCGGGTGGGCGCTTGTGTTCACAGTGAAAACAATCTGTATTTCTTCTATAGTTTAAGAAATTGCACCTGCACAAGCATCACACAACCATAACATTAAGCTGTAGAATTTTAAAGCAGTCTCCACTGCTGTTCCAATTCCAAAGCAACCACTCCCAGCTGCATTTTAGCTTGAAAACTGAAAATGCATTGAGAAATCACAGCTATTAACACTCTTCATTCTCATTCTAACTGAAGCAAAGCATGTGGGCCTACACGTGTGTGTGTGTGTGTCAGAGAGAGAGAGAAAGAGAGAGAGAGAGAGAGAGAGAGAGAGAGAGAGAGAAAAATACTGGGGGCATTCCCATTCTCCTGGAAGCAATTGTCTCTTTGGACGCTTAGCATCACATTGCAGGCAAACTGTGTTCTTGGCGAAATTCATAAAGTCACACCTGAGAAAAAGATAAATATTAACAAAATAAAATGAAAAAGTAGTTATCCAAGTATCTTCGACAAAAATAAAATACAGCGCACCAGACATTAGGAAAATCTAGGTTAGCTCCATACTCACCCTAGCTCTACTCATTTATATGTATCTAATTGCCAGCATCCAGACAGGGTGCTGAAATTAAGCTAATTAAGTTGCATCATAGTTGAACAGGTCTTGTGTAACCAGAAAAAGCGGAATTCATAATAAATAGCACCCAACGTATAAAAATTAGCGGACTTCAAAAGGCGAGAAATGTGGGATACAGGTTCAAGTAGGACTAGTTTTAACCCTAGGGTATGGCTCCCTTTAATCTACACAATTTTAACTTCTCTTTGCCTATAAGTCGTACTTGAGCTCATTGCTGAGAGTTAAAAGGGGAAATTAACATTACATATAAATGTACTCTGAAATTTTATCACAAGAGTATACAAAATTTGGATAAATGGTGTAACTCACACAAAAAAAGAGAATAAAAGGTTGTGAAACCTACTTTGGACAGAGCCAATCACCCTTTTTCATTTCAATATCATCACGCCCGACTCTTCTCTTTGGAGGGGGAGGTGGTTGCTTCACCTTGGGTGGTGGCCTTTTAATAACAGGAGGGGGGAGATTTGGATCTATTGGAACTGCACTCAGCTTGACTACATCATGGAGCAACTTTCGCACAATGGTCTTTACAGATTTCATCTTCAAAAGGGATTTATTTGCTACTGATCCACCTATGGGATCAAAACCATATGCAAGTAGCATACGCATGACGTCCATTGTCCGTGCTTCATCCTCTTTATTAGTCAGCAAATATGCTTTCTCACAAGAACCCCTTAGACTGCATGAACTGCAAACCTGATTCATAAAGTAGAAGAAATAGTGAAGTTGCTGACAAATGGTTATTGATACATTTAGTTGAGTGTTTTGTTAAATCCAGAAGCAAATTGTATTTATAAATTGGTTTAACTTTTAATTAAGTGACATATTCCCTTATTACAATTCCAACCAGAGCCATACGGCAACACTAACAGGAAAGATGTACATTCTATTTCATACTTCTTCTTCAGCAACATTAAAAATACCATAATTTTTGTTGATCTCACAGTCACTATTCTGCCTGAAAATCTCATATAACTTTTTTCCATAAAATAATCCTAAATCATAATCCGTCACTTATGCAATAAATAAATTAACGAAATAGCAAGGCCCTATAAGCTTACATCTCCTTCATCCAGATGGACATGTTTCCTTAACAATTTGGCAGAATAGACCACCCTCTTATCTGGACTAGGGCATCCATGACCAACTAATAGTTGAAGATCCTGTCTTGACAATGACCTGAAATAGTCAAGTCCTAAGCGAGTTAAGTTTAAAAAAGAAAATATGATAAAGTTGCTAAATTGCATTTTGAAGCAAGCAACACCTTAAAATAAACTTAACCCCCACCCTCCAAATATATATAAAAAAAGAATAAAACTAGAAAGAAAATCAGAACACGGAGAAAGAGAAACACAGAGAGTTCATCAAAACAATAACACAAGTGTTTGGGAAAACAACGTGATCTCGTAAGTTATACAGCGCCAATCCAAATTGCTCCTCAACCTCAATATAAGAGATATAAAGCAATAAATGAATCCAAATCAATTCAACCCGCCCAACTCTATTTCAGGCTCTGCCTTGCTATCCTACTCTGATTACTAACAAATGGGATTCAAACACCTTAAAACTAAGAACCCCCCCCCCCCCCAGTACTTGCTAATTTCCCGATTTAGTCAGTAATTCATTATAAAACAAGAAATCATATGAACATAAATATCGTGTTGTCTTCAATCATAAAATCAATAAAAGATTTTCACTTTAGCATTTCTCATAGGCATTTCATCAAACATGATACGCACCAAAACAGGAGTGTCCTCTGCAAATCAAGATACTATAAATTCCACCAAATAAAGTAAAAGAATATATGAAATGCATCACGACATGTTATTAAAATTATCTATTCGAGAGAAAACCTCAAAATGTCAAAGCGATCGCGACCAAAATTGACCAGAGCATCCTGCACAGTCTTGAAATCACGAGCAAAATTTGGCCGTTTATCCTCCTCCACGGCAGAGCCCGATAAATCAAAGCCGAGGCCTTGCATCATACCGTCCTCGTCCTTTCTCCTATGATCAAAATAATTCTGCTGCAGCAGCCTCTCCATCAACTCTATCCACTCCGGCCACGGGTGCACCAACTCCACCTCCTTCTTTCCCTCACTACTCCCCAGAAACGCTTCGCTCTTCGCTAATTCTGACTTTAATCCCTCTTCTACCGAATCTCCCGGCGGCGGGTCGGGCGTCACTTCGGCAATGGGAGCGTCTTTCTGCTTCTTGGACTCGCGCCAGGCCCGGATGCGCTGGAGGGTTTGGTCTTTCTCTTCGCGGTTTTTATCAATTTCATCGATTTGTTCGAAGATGAAGCTCATGCGAGCAGAGAGCGAGGTGGGTTTGGCGGCGGATGGAGATTGGGGATTGGAGTCAGGCGCAGCGGAGACCGAAGAGAAGTGCAGTGAGTTGGGAATTTGAGAGAGGAGATGAATGAAGGGCGGTTTTAAGCAATTGAGGCGCCGGAGAAGGAGATGAGAGAGCGCCATTTTCCTGTTAGGGGTGCGGAAATTGGAATAGAGAAGCTAAAACACCGCCATGAGAGAGAGCTTAAACCCTGCTGCAAATGTAAATTGTGAAATACAAAGGCGCCAGCTGAAAAAATATAATACTAATAATAATAATAATTATTATTATTATTATTATTATTATTATTACTATTATTATTATTATTATTATTATTCTTCTTCTTCTTACTGGACTATACTTTTGCACATAACTGATGGGCTTTACTTAAAACGTTCTAGCAAAGTAGTCACAAGCTCCTTGCTTGGTTAATAGTAAAAAAATATTATCGTATGAAGCCCATCATGTAGGCTGACGAACAGGTCCTTTTTTTTTCTTCTTTTCTTTTTTTTTCATTTTTTTTACTTTCCTTTCTTTTTTCTTTCAATTTCGTGTCGGACATATGCCAGCAAAATAATTGAATCGGAGAGTTGGTTGAAGATAACAACTAGGTATTGCAACAATTAGGTTTGGTGGATGAGATAGAAGATAACAATAATATGCCGAGAGAAGTCGGACCGTAATTTTAGGAAATGTTTGATTTGGTAAATGAGATAGAAGATAAAATTGGTAGGATATGATATGGTTAGATTATTTGAATTATTTAATTTTATATTTAAATTGATTACTTTAGTGTGGAATAAATTAAAGAATTATGAATAAAATACAGAAAGTTAAAAAAAATAGAATTTCTTTTTATAATCATGCAAAAATGTATAAATTGATACAAACAAACTAATATTATTTTTTGTGAGAGTATTTTAGAAATTTTATATTATAAATTGGAAGATGTTTAAAATAATGGATTAATGGGTCAAACTAGTCATCTCACATAGCAAAAGAAAAAAATACTCCACCAATAATATGAAAATACTAACCAAACTTACCTTTTGCACTTACTAATAAAAATCAAACATGGCTGATGGCAACTCTTATAAATTTTGCAAAATTGTAAATTTTTGTGACTGTAACTTACACTGTTACAAGTAATTCCAATTTCACAAAATTCATGAAAGGACATTCAAGTCTAATTAACACAAAAAATGATAGGTTTTTATATTTTATCCCCATAATAAGATGTTGCTTCTTAAATTATCAACCCAACTTTGGAATGATAAAATAATCGTCCATTTTGGCGATTAGGTGCAAGTCAATTTACCTATCAATCTATCATGGGCCTAATTATGTTAACCAAAAATTTGATTAAATTAATTATTTTACTAATCATACATTATCTTTCAAACCAAATGCTCCCGTAGTAAGTACACGATCACTTATGTTACATGAATATCAACTTAGGTAAATTCAAAAAAGTAGTAAGATTTATGCATATTATAACTTTTTTGATTGTATTAAAAAAATCAGAATTTGGCAATAATTATTTACATGTAATTAAACCAATATTTATTAAATTGTAATATATTTGGAGGCATTTACACTAAATGATATAATTGATTAATAAAATATAAAATTGATTATTTAAGAAATAAAATGGTCAAATAAATTTAAAATTAATTAATTAATTAAATAAATAATGAATTAACTTAGATTATTTTTATCGTTAAAAATAGATGGTCAGTCACTTAAATTATAAAATTAAACATGTCATATTCGAAAGCAAACATTCGTATTATCGCAATCAATGTCCACTCACAACACATACACCAAACTATAGAATAATACAAGTAACACCATTATATATTTCCATATCAAATTACAAGAACTGCACCAATCTTCTCTAAGTCTCTCTCCCACCAATAAGACAAATGGAGGGACTAAGGAGAACGGCAAATCTAATCCAACACTAGTATACATATATATGTGCTGAAATTTTTTGTATTATTACTGTACACAATTTATATTTAGGTACATACATCTGTAGACTTCTAAAAAAGCTATTATAAGTAGATTATAAATGGGTAAAATTTCAAGAGTTAGAACCACTCTACCATGCATTTTGGGTAGAAACCAGTTGCTGTAGCTACTTCAGACAGTGACTGCAATTCTTTCTGGACTTTGATTCTCTCATAGAAAACTGAGCACGCTAATGAAGTGCATTTTACTCCACTTTCAAGAACCCAATCCCCTCCTCCACAGTGACGACATATCTGCATATTGTAGAGGGAGAGAGAGAGGGATTTAACAGATTACTGTAATAGGTAAAAATGAAGGAGAAACAAACAAAGGCAAAAACTTGTGTGCATCCACCCCAATTATGGTTTACCAATCCCCAATAGGATTTAATTAGGGGGAATACACTAGACTGTGCCTCAACAACGAATACATAGGAATTCTGAGAAGTATCTTATACTCACAGCAGTAAGGTGTTGGATATTCTTTTCAAGTTTCGAAGTTCTTCCCGCCAAGGCTATAGCAACAGTTGTTTCTTTCTTGGAACAATCATGACAAAGATGAGCTGATCCCTGAACCAACTCTCCACAGAGCGTACAATGCTTCGATGCGTAGTAATAATCGATTCTCATCCTTTGTGGATTCTGCGCGACTGACTGGCGTTTCCCAGCAGCTTCGCGCACCGGGCGGGGTGTGTCCAGGAACCACTGGTTCAGATCAGCTCCAACCAGACCAAACACTCTCTGCAAAGCCGGCATGATTTGTTTCCTAATGTAATAGATATCATTTAGTCTGAAAGGGGATTTGATGGCTAGAAGTTCAAGAGGATCGACCACCATGTCTACTAGACGAGCACCGGGTTCACCGTGGATCACAACGTAAGGTATCCGCTCAGCATACCGAGGCTCTGCCCGAGGGTCGTTGCGCAGTGATTTGGTGGCAACAATTGCAGCCGGTGGAAGTGAATAAGCACGTTCAGCGTATGTGCCCAACCGGACCTCCTTCGCAAAAACAAAATCCTGAATGGAGACCCTGCCAGATAATATCTTCGTCCACTGGCGCAGCACGTAAGCTTTTACCTGAACCAGGAAAGTGAAAAAGCAAATATGCATTTAGATCATCACAGAAATAACAAGTTGCTGCTATACAAATAGGTCGGGGTTGCTGAAGCACCCCCTAGTACCCTCCCCAAAATCACTCCATACCTTATCTATATCCTGGCTTTCAAAATAGATCCTCAATGACTGCTCCATGGTTTTAGATACAGCAGCACATGTATCTCTTCGAACTGTCTCAATGCCCTTAGCATCAAAGATCGGCTTGCTCTGATCGGGACTCTCGTAGCTGTAACCAACATATCGCTTCTTTGTAAGGAGGAAGCAGGGGTGGTAAACCTTTTCCATTTTCAATGTGACAGGACTGGGATTCATTTCGGTTATTGCTGATGCAATTTCTCGTCCAATCACGAATGCTTCTTGAACAGACCGCCCTTTAAGGAGCACGAACATGCTGCACCAAATAAGAGCATGAATGACTCAGCCAAGAGACAACCAAGCAAAAAAAATTGACAATTAACTTTTCTTTCGATTTTAAAGGACTCACTAAAACATTGTCAATGAGTAAGACTACAAACCTATCTGTATCACCATAAATAACTTTCGCTTTCCACTTGTCATTTGAGTTTACGAAAGAGATTGCAGTTTCCAAAGTTCTACGGCCACACTGCACGATACTATCTGCGAGTTCAGCACAAGGCATGCGTCCACTAAACCCAGCAGCTGTATAGCCATAAGTGACATTTGCTATAAGCTTTAATGCAAGCTGTCGAGCATTTAATATCCTATGTCGAACAAGCTGAGATGGATCTAACTTTTTCATTGCTTGTTTCACCATGATTCTGGTTGATAATATCTCTTCCAACAGCCTAGGTAGTACACCTCTCCGGACCTTTGACGGAACATACGCGACACCATTTGGAGCTACCAGTAACTCGTGTTTCAAATTGCGCAATGTATTTAAATCTGGTGAATATGCACTGACACCAAGTCCGTCTGTCATTGGAGGTGTAATCTTTCCCAGACATGTACAAAAGCAAAGGTTATATCCAATTACCATTGATGGATAAAGAGACTGAAAATCCAGAACAACGACAGGATCTGCATAAAACCTTGATTCCGGCTCCATAACAAGCGGTATACATTCCATTGCTGGTTGACTGGCAACCTGTTGGGTTCCGGGGGAAATGGCAAGATAGTTCTGTGTGTGCGCTAAACGCAAAAACATTGATTCGACACGATACTGCGAGCCTCGAGATAGTACTGAAAAGAAGTCAATACCAAATACTCGAGCAAGTTCTGATGTTCGGTTTATCATATCGAGCTGATTCAGAATCTGTAAATTCAACTTTGCTCTCTCACTTGTATAGTCAATAGATCTATACCTTGCTCGTCCAGGGCCACTAGCAAACCATCTTGTTAGCACTTTCCAAGGGATGTATGGAATTTTTCGCCTCAGCACTGTCTCAGCAACAGCTTCAACTGTGTACATATTAAGCTTAACTTCATTACGCATTAGTCTCCAGATATTAAGCACAATTCTACCACCAACATGAACACCACTGGCATGTGTCCTGCCCCACTCATCCTCAATTATGGAGTTCTCAAGATGAGCTACTTCATCAGTTACCGATTTGGAATCTTTTTCTTTGTCAGAAGCCCCAGAATCTGCAGAAGATATATTGATTCGAGATGGTATCCTTGATATATTATTCAGCAAACCGATGCCAAGATGTGCTGCCCTTTCAGCCAAAAACCCAAGGGAACCGCTTTGAACATCCCAGCCCATAAGAACATCCGGGTCAAAAGCATGGATTAGCTTCATGAAATGATTAAACAGTCGTAATTCTTCCTGAAAAACAAATGTCTTGGACTCTGAAACTGCATCAAGGTCCTTTTCTACATTAGTAGAATCACACCGCATAAGCACATAAGTATCAAACATAGATTCATCGTCCTCTTGAAGAACAAGAATGATAGCATTGATGGCATCAAATCGAGGATCCGGTCTTAAATCCCCTCTAGACTCAGCCTGTACCTCCACACTAAGCAATGTTAACTGCTGTCCTTGACCCGCACTTGCTGGATCTCGAAAACCAATCTGACTTAATGGAGTGAGCCTCATCTTTTTATCAGGACCAGATATCTGGGAGGTATCTAGTGAGCAGCTGGTTTCTAGTTTCCTCTTAGTCTCTTGATTATGCTCTGGTAGTTGATTTCGCTTTGGCTTATTGTCGCACATGGACATAAAAGCAGACTCAGGCAGGATGGAATTGCTGTCAGCATCCTGAGAATCTCGTGAGTCCACCATATGACCAGATAATCCATCAGATATGGGAAGAAATTGCGGTGGTGAGTCTATCTTGTGCCTGGAAATGTCAGAGAAATCAGATGACAGCCATCTATCAACAGATTGCCTCGATGGAGGTGACATTGCTGGAGTCAGCATGTATAAATATGACCCATCATTCTGGTAAAGAACAGGAACACCCATTACTGCTTCATGGTTATCAACAAACCCACATTTTCTAGGGCTAAAACATGGAAGTTGTTCGTCTTCCAGGAAATTACTCTCAAAGAAAGGCTGCAAATCATTTGCAGATCTTCCCAGACGAGACAGTCCTATGCTACTAACCCCATTTCTAAGAAACAAAGGAGCTTCAGTCTTGCCCTCATCTTTCCAATCTATAGTTGGAGGTTTCTTGGGAATGGTCATAGCAGTAAGTTTTACAGTTTCAGCTTCCTTGTCTACGTCTTTTGATGAGTCATAAGCTTCATACACACCAGGATCTCTTCCACAATAATTTTCAAACTGCATGGCTGTTGTCTCCCTTTCCATGCCCTTCGAATTCTCAGCTGGAACATTGTGCAACTTGTCAATAGAGACTGAGGTTGGATACCTTTTGCCTGTGCAGTCAGTGTTGTATGCAGGGTCACCTGCAGCTGAATTTGAAGGGACAGCACATGATTCCACGATATCTGTTAGCAGCATTGTGCGACCTAAAACTTTACCAAAAGTCTCTGTGCTTGAAATGTGAGCCTGTTCAGACTTGCGCAAGCTGACATCAACATTCACATTACAATCACCAGTGCTGTGCAAATATTCACCAGAACAGCTATAATTATGATCAACACACTCTGTATTTCCATTTTTTGGCAGATCTTTTGCATCTATGCCATCCTCACAAGATGATCGATGCAATTCCCCTGAAACAGGGGAACAAGATGGTTTATGAATAGCCTCATTGCAGGCCTCAACACTTGAATATATTTTCCTTTCATGTGACTTTGCCCTTGAAGTAAGAGCCTTTCTGTTTTCTTCACAACTGCTCGATCTTGAGGCAAGGTATACGTCTCTGCTTGCACACTCAGAATCAGAGCATAATTCTGCATCCCGAACTTCCTCTGGGCTCCTATGATCAGAGAGTTCGACTCGACAAGACCGTTTTCTCCTCATCAAATCCCGTGTGGAGCATTCAGTTATTACACTAGCTTTCCCTGCGTGACATATATCTTTCTTCTTATCAACTTTTACAAGTGGAAGTTTATCTGATTCATTTCCAGTCCAAGAAGTTCCCAAATCTTCTTTTACCTTGGGAGGTGAAAAATCACTCACTTTCTGAAAACAAACAGGTAAAGAACCCCATTGAGGCCTTTTATTTAGATGCTTATTTTTCAAGTTTGAGGCTATTCTAGACCATGATTGTGCTTCCACATTTGACTTTGCTTCACTATACTCTGTTTTGGGTGACTTGCCTGAGCAGGGAGTTGATGGTAGATCGTCACTGGATCCATCAACTTGTGGAATAATCCTACTCCACAAAAGTTTGTTAGGATCATTGTACTCGGCAGGCTGGAAGGGTTTGGTGTCCTGGTCTTCACTATTAAGCATATCAACAGAATCAAGAATATCTTGACACTCTTTCTGAGATTCACTCTCGTAATCTACATTGGCTCTCTCTAACACTTTGTCAATGTCTTTTGAAGGAAGTAAGGGACTTAAAATTGTCTCACGAGCGAGTTCATCATCTGAGTTAATATCCTCTGCAGCTTGAGAAGATGCAAGCCACTTTAAAAGCCTTAAGGCATCTTCATCCTAACAAAAACAATTCATAAATACAAAAAATAACATAAATGTAACCCAAATAACAAAAAACAGATTCCAAGTCAATGAAGAATAGGGGAATATCTTCTCCATACTCATGTTTATGACGCAGACATTTTGAGCCATGAATACTGAGAATCACCTTTGCAGTCGACGGTTCCACATTGGCAGATAGTTGCAGTTGATCAGCTGCATCAGTCTCATTAGTTTCTGCTGCAACAAATTTCTGAAGTGGTGAACTTAATGACATTAAAGGTCCAACATTTTCAATTGCCTTTAAATAATTGGAAGGCAAATAAATGCTTTCTTCAAGGTTGGAAGCCGCAGGGTCGAGAAAATCTCCACAAACAGCTGAAGACTTAACTGACTCTGGAGTCAAAAGTGAGCAGTTATCTGAATCATCTAACACTTCGATAAATTTCTCAAACTCAGCCCCACCTAACAGATCCCTTAAAACATCTTGTGGTAGTGGTTTCTCTGGATCAAGAAGCGTGACTTCAGTTACCCCATTCGCCTCATGTTCTTCCTAGTAAAAGAAAGAAACAGTCATCAATAGCAAAATTAGTGAGCAACTCATGGAAATTATGTTGATCAGAAACTTACCTCCCATATTGGTATTAGCGACTGAACCATTTTCGTGTTGGAAGGGGTTTGAGACATAGAGACATATGATATAAACTGCTGATTTACGATATCTGCATATCAATGCATGTGAAAAAGTATATATTAGTTAAAGGACATGGAAAGAACCACGTCAACCTTCGGACAACTGTAGAGCAACAACCATGTGCTACAGCATCAGCTTCCAGTTCAGAGGTACTCTGGCGCCTGAACAGTGGATAATCTTCACCTGCTGAAGAACTGAATTGATTTGAAAGCCATATCCACCCATCAGGAATCGTAGAAGATATCCATATCGGAGTTGCCAAAGATAAATCACCACCTAAATCCACCTAGATAAGAAATCATATTAAAGCCCGAATCAAATCCAAATTCATAATCCACTCACTAGACTGAGCAAAAGGAACACCACGGAAACCTGAAAATCCATGCAAGTGGTGTCATCTCTTGATGTTCTCAGTTTACCATTGTACTTGACTTTCTGGTGTGAGTAAACATCTGGAACAGGATGACGAAACTTCATCTTAGAAACGTGTAAATGGCCCATTCCATATAAATTGTAGTCAATCTGAAAATTATGAAATGTAGAATAAGTTTTAAAGGAGGCATTACTGCAATTGTCAAAGAGGAGACAATTAGAGCAGAACCGAATAAGTTTTGGCACTTCTAGAGAATAATCAATTACACATGTTTTTCTAAATTGTGCTTCCACTTATGACCAAGCAAAAAAGAGAGCCTTACAAATCTCAAGAGGTTAGTGATTTTCAACCCAACTATCAGATAATAAAAGCAGGCAAACTTATCCAAGGCATGTAAAGAAATTATCATTGATGGAACATCACCAAAAAAGAAAGTGGAAATCACTGAAATATTTAACATTGATTGGCAAGAGATATAAATAGAAGACACTAGGGAAATTAGCTCGCAAGTGCTATCATAGAAATAACTTTGACAATAAGATAATTACCATGTGAGTGCTGTTACAGCAAGAATTCAAACCATAAGATGATTAAGCAAGTGCTATTCAGCAAGAACCATGAGAATGAGCCACAAGATGGGGAACTTAATTACTCAAAATAAATTTGAGTTTGAATAAGCTTACCAAGAACTGCAGAAGAAAAGGTATATGTGATTCATATGGCTGTAAATTCTTATCTAGTACAGCACCTACCTACAGAGAATAGAAAAGGTTAGATGTCCTCCAGGCTTGCAAATGTGTAGGGGGGAAAGAAAGGAGACAACAAAATTTTCTTGGATAACCAAAGGAGTATCAGGTCAGTGGTCACACATGCAGCAACTGCCGACTGGCAATATTTTCCACTCTATATCAATCTAAGAGTAATGTATTGAGTAATGCTTTCAACTTAAATAACATAGGAAAGCAAGATAGTCAAATATGTACACATAAACACACACACACACAGCCCACCCACCAGCACAAGCATACAGAGATAGGGAAAAATCAACAAAAAGAAAAAAGAAAAAAAAGGGGGCCACAAATAATCAAAAACTATGCATAGTCCAACTATCATACCAAACTTGGGACCAGCTAACCTTCATCAGCTATAACACACATCCAAATAGCTTACAGATACAATACATGGAGCAGAAATGAATCCTATAAATAGAAAAGTTATTGAATCAACACAGATGCTAAAACTAGAGAAGCTTAGAAATGGTTGGTACCAGAAGAAGATTTGCAGCACGAGAAACATCCTGTGGATGGTAGCTGATCTTTATGTCAAGGTCCTCCTGAGCATTTACTTGAAGTAGGACAAAATATAAAGAGAAAAGGATGGTAATTCCCTTCTTGTGTTAATCTAAGGTGCAACTTATGAAATACAATATGCACTAGCAACATCAGGATACAAAAATATCTTCACAAACAGCTCCTCTGAAGAATGATAACCATAGAACTTCCTTGCACGAACGAGATTGCAACCGTGTACATGTTGACGTTTTGAGCCAGTATTTCCTTTAAGCTGTTAAAATTTAAACCAGATTCTTATTTTATAATAGTGAGGGTGAACTAAGCTTTAGAATGTAAAAGAAAGTGGGTGTTGAGATTCAAATAAAACCTTAAGGGCCTTCTCAAGGGCAAGAGATACAGAATGCATGCAGGAATCAGCTGCTCAATCACAAGAGAAAGAAAGAGACATAATGATTAGAGTACCGGGTGGAAACTATATTTAGTCCAAAATATTTTAGAGAAATGGTAAAACAACAAATACGAAGTGAAAGAGGAATACAACATGATACCTAGGCAATAAAGCATAGTACATAATTCTTAGAAATATCATTAGTCTAGTTTTCTAAAAATCATTAGTCCCATAATTTTTGTTTTCTCAAAGTCTAAGATAGATATTACTGCAAAGAAAATGCTCAAGTCATACCTTCATCATTTGTTATAGGCCCCAGATCAGAAATGGGAACATACAGATAAGGTAAAACCTGCAAAACACAAAGGGAGCTTATGCAATAGCTCATAAATGCAAACCATTGACAAGAATTCCGAGTATCCAATGGGCATATTTAATGGGATCTGAAACATAATCATACAAAAAACAAGAATTTCGAGTATCCAATTTGCATACTTGATGAATGTGCAAACAAGTCTTCTGACCAGCCGGAGTCGAACCGTATATCCTTATCACTGGAACCTCGTTCACCTTCCCACCTAAACATGGCGGTTTCACAAACCTCAAACCACTATATATATCAAAAAGAAAAACTGAAAAGAAAAAAGGAAACCGCATGGAAGAGAGGATAAAAGCAAAAAGAAACTGGCAAAAAAAAAAAAATTAAAAATTTAACTAGTCCCTCAATTACTTTACCGTGGAAATAGCTATAAGAAATGTCGAAGTCGGGAATTGGAGGCGCCATGTGATAGTCGATTGAAACTATTCTGACGCTGAACAGTTGGGGCTGCGAACTCCCCATTTCGATTCTTGCTCTTCGCTTCTTTCTCTACTACGAGCTCTATTCACTTAACTCCCGCCACTTGACATTGAGAGAGATGAGACATTTGACGCCGAACAACGGTGCCGGTGGGTTTTTTATTCTATATATTTATACATTTGAAAGGAACCGTGATTTGAAAGCTTTGACTTGTTCCACATCATTATTTTAAAATTTTGGTTATTTTATTTATTTTATTTTCTTAAATACTTTTTGATTGGAGAATTGAGGGCAGACAAGAATCTCCGGCAAACTGCACCCTTTCCCGGCGATTTTCGGTCAGAAATTTCAAACGCCCGCCTACAAAGCATCCGTCACAAAACAATCCAACAAATGGCCCAGCCTTGATTTTTTTTTATTATCTTGGCACAGAAGAAGAACAGGGGAAACTAAGTTGAATAGAAAACGGAAACGAGGTGGCGCCGCCGCCGTTGGAGTGGGACTTTAACGCGCTGACTTTCCATTGGCTTCAAACCGAAATAGGTTTCCACGGCTATGGGTACAATGAAAGAAGCCCTTTCCCTCTTACTCCAGAGAAGAAACTATGAGTCCAGTTATCAAGTTTTGGCCGATGTTCTCAAATCATGTGCGGCAGTATCAGGTATCAAATTGGGGAAATCTGTACACGCTCATGTTGTTAAAGAAGGACATAATTCTTGCCAGTTAATTTCGAAAGCTTTGCTCAACATGTATGCGAAATGCAGACTACTTGATGAGTGCCACCAGCTGTTCGACGAAATTATTGACCGAGATACCGTCACTTGGAACACTCTATTGTCTGGGTTCGCGGGTTCTGGCCGTCACGATCACACGGTTATGAGGTTTTTCAACATGCTCCGTGCTGAGCACGATCCTAAACCGAGTACCGTCACTCTTGCTATTGTCATTCCTGTCTGCACGCGCTCCGGCACCCGGGGTGCTCGGAGGAGTGTTCATGCATATGCGATAAAGTCTGGAGTGGAATCGCAGACATTGGTAGGAAATGCTTTAGTATCGATGTATGCAAAATCTGGACTTGTTTTGGATGCCTGCGTTGTTTTTGGAGAAATTTCTGATAAAGATGTGGTTTCGTATAATGCAGCAATTGCAGGTTTAGCAGAGAATAAGCTTGTTGAAGATGCTTTTCAACTCTTCACTGAGATGATTAAAGAGCCAGTAATGCCTAACTATGCTACCATTGCAAATGTTCTGCCCATCTGTGCTGCTATGGGGAAGATTGGTTGTGACAGATTGGGGAAGGAGATACATTGCTATGTGTTGCGGCATGCTGATTTGGAAGATGAAACAACGGTGATTAATGCTATTTTGAGCTTCTATTTGAAAGTTGGTCAAATACGACTAGCAGAATCTTTATTTGATCGAATGAAGTTCAGAGACTTGGTTTCCTGGAATTCAATGATTGCCGGGTATGCTTCAAATGGCCAGTGGTTGAAAGCATTGGAGACGTTTCGTTGTTTTGTTTGCGTGAAAATGGTTGGACTGGACCCCATCACTGTAATCAGCATTCTTCCTGTTTGTGCCCAGTTAAGTGATCTGCAAGTGGGGAAGGAGATACATGGGTATGTTTTGCGGCATCCTGCCTTAAACAAGGATACATCCATTGGAAATGCTTTAACAAAATTTTATGCAAAATGTGGCAGGACAGATGCAGCATTTGCAACATTTTCACTTATCCGTGAAAAGGATTTGATATCATGGAATACTATGCTTGATGCTCTTGGAGTAAATCAACTTAAAACTCAGTTTGCTGATCTCTTGTGTTTGATGTTTGTGGAAGGAGTAAAACCTGATGCCATTACTATCTTAACTGTGGTACAGCTCTGTGCTTCTCTTTCCAGAATTAACAATGTTAAAGAAACTCATGGGTTCTCATTGAGATCTGGTGTTTTGCATGGTGATGCGGTACCCACTCTCGGAAATGCACTGCTTGATGCATATGCCAAATGTGAAAATATGGAATACGCATCAAAACTATTTGATTACTTATCTGGAAAGAGGAATGTGGTCACCTGCAATTCGATGATTTCAGGATACTTGGAACATGGTTCGCATGATGATGCAAATACTATCTTCCTGAGTATGTCGGAAAGGGATATTACTACTTGGAATCTTATGATCAGGGGTTATGCCCAGAACGAGTGTCCTGTTGAAGCTCTCCATTTGTTTCATGAGTTACAGCATCATGGATTGAGGCCTGATCCCATGACCATTATGAGTATTATTCCTGTTTGTGGTCAAATGGCTTCAGTGCACTTGCTGAGACAGTGTCATGGCTACATAATTAGGGCCTGCTTTGATGATGCTCATTTAATGGCAGCTTTTCTAGATGTGTACTCAAAATGTGGGAATATAAGCGCTGCATATAAGCTTTATCAATCAACTCCCCAGAAAGACCTTGTTGTGTTCACGGCTATGGTTGGAGGATTCGCTATGCATGGAATGGGCAAGGAAGCGACTAGGGTCTTTGACTTTATGCTCGAGTGTGGTATCAAACCGGATCATGTTGTGATCACTGCTGTTTTATCTGCTTGTCGTCATGCTGGTCTTATTAGCGAAGGATTATCAGTTTTTAATTCAATAGATCAGGTGCATCACATGAAACCAAGCATGGAGCAGTACGCATGTGTGGTGGATCTCCTTGGTCGAGGCGGTCAAATTAAGGAAGCATTATCCTTTCTAAATCACATGCCGGTTGCACCAAATGCCAATTTATGGGGTACACTTCTTGGTGCCTGTAGAGCCTACCATGATGTGGATACAGGTCATGTTGTAGCTGAACGCCTTTTAAGAACTGAAACCACTGACATAGGAAATTACGTGGTTTTATCAAATCTGTACGCTGCTGATGCTAGATGGGATGGGGTGTTGGAGATGAGAAAGATGATGAAAACAAGAGACCTGAAAAAGCCGGCAGGTTGTAGTTGGATTGAAGTGGGGAGGAGTAAAAATATATTTGTAGCTGGAGACCATTCTCACCCAGAAAGAAGCCTCATTTACAGCACGTTGCGTCACTTGGATAAACAAATAAAAGAGCTGTATGAGTCTCCTTATACTTGAGACAAGGACAGCCAATTCATACAAAATTGTTGATTACATATGCATATTCACTTTCCTTTCAAACAGAATTTGAGCGCTCACCATATAGTTCGAAAGGAGTTTTACATATAATATTTGCAATCTTATTTGGCAAATCCTAGCAAAACTGAGGGAATAAAATGCTATTAACAGTCACATTGAGATGCTGTTGGGAATTCCCCTGCCTGTCAGTCCAATCTCACTGCTGGGGTATAGCAAAGTGTACGGCATCTTGACTGGCCCCGACCTATTCCTCCATCTCTCGTCATTGTTCAAATTGATGAACTTTTGCTCTACCTCTTTTAACCGTTCTCCAAACCTTTCGAATGCTTTGCGTGCCTTTGTGTCTGCTGTCCATTCAGGAGAGTCTCTCTGTCCAAGATAAATCTCATCAGAAGAATGCCTGGATAAAATTTCTACGAGGGAAATGCCAAGCACACTTGGCATCTGGGAAGTGATGGTTTTCAAGTAAGCCTTTTCAGGATTCAACATCATTTCCTCATACTCAGGAGTGCCAATATCTGGAATGAATCTGCGGCTAGTAGCCGGACGATTTGGCAGGTACCCTCCATAAGGGTACTGTCCGAAATTCAATGCTGCATGAAGGGCAGACGCCACCCATATGACAGTGGTGCAGGACTCTATCAGCTCTTTGCGTGACTGCATTTTTGGCCACCAGGGTTCATCTTTCTTGTCTCCATGTCCCTTTTCTCGTATTTCAGTCCACCACGCCTGAAGCTCAGGATCTTCCTGAACCATTTCGTCATTCTCGTAATAAAGATTGCAGTAGTCCTGAACCCATGTTTTGATTGCTCCCCAGATCTCGAGTCCATCAACAGCATAAGGATAGTCCTCTATCAGTAAGCGCACACCATGTGGACAGCCAGAGTCTTCGATTGCCACCCCTCTGCAAATTCGTAGATAGAGTTAGAAAGAGATGTATGTTCAAACCTTTGAGAAAGCTTTAGGGTTCTTTTCATTCAGGTTTTACAAAATTCTGATGCAAGGTTATGAAAGGGGATTGATTGGCCAGTGCCTTGGCATTTTTTATCTGATGGGTGATCAATTATTTGCAATCTTGTGACAATAGTATCATATTGTGGAGCTCAATATGCACGTACCTCTTAATAAGGTCTCCAGGAAGTGATTGCTCTGGGAAAGCCCAGTCCTTATAAACCATAGATGACATCTCCAAGGAATATTTTCCTGGAAAAACTGTAATCTCGACAAACCCTCCAGCACATATGAGGGATTGACGAGCTAGTGCATTTA
>JAYDZE010063409.1:0-25582 GCA_034509125.1 Monilaria moniliformis | reverse complement strand
TTGGGAGAGTAGTTTTGAGATGGCCTCAATTAGGGCCTCGAGGTTGTGAATTAGGTTGTCCTCCATTGTTGGGTTTCCTTGTTTTTCTTCCTTGGTTGTTTGGGTAGATGACGAGACAGAAATCAGTTCCCATAACCGATCCTGCTCTGATACCATGTTAAATATGGATCTAAACATTGATAAAGAGAAAGAATTGCATTGCTAGAATCTGTATTATTTCCCAATGATAATTCTAGTACACATCCTTCTTATATAGGGTTGAATATGACATATAAGGAAAAGATTGAAGAAAGAAATTATATCAATTACAAATATCTAATTAAGATATTGTATCTTTTCCTTTTCTAACAGATGTTACTTGTTTTCGTTGGATATATTTAGTAACGGAATCAATGTATTTATGCCTATCCAATCGGGTACCCGCAGGTACCCGAGCCGAACAATCGGGTACCCGCACCCGAATCGACCATAGTGATTCACCCGATACCCGATCTGATCTCAATATCGGATACCCGATTACCCGATTCAGGTACCCGAATTCGGATAGTCGGGTATCCGATTGCCCTTTTTTGTTGGTCCAGATGGTTTACCATGATGACTGGATGCTTTTCCCCAAAACCTTCTGGGAGTTCTCTTTGTTTGGGGACATAACACTCTCTGAGCTAGCATTTTCAATACATTATTGCAAGTAGAATTAGCATGTCAAACCCAATTGGTGTAATTTAATACAAAGTTTTGGAAAATAGCATAGATTTTCAGCATGCGACTCTCAACCATATTGGGACAAAGACCAAGTAAATATAAGGTAATCATCATACAAAATGCATAGGAACACAAATTATCTCACGTGTACATTCACAAAGTTTGAATAAAACACATCCAAATACAAACTGAAACAATTTCATCAAGGTGTCCTCTGATTGAAGTCTACTTGTACTTTCAGGATACCAGTCATGTATGGGGACTGGACTGTAGACTGGGGAGGCTTGCGCTGGCGGTGAGAAGGCTCTGGGTGGCGGACTCGCGGTGTCGCGCCTCGCGTCGCGTTCGCGGCGGTCAACTGGCCGGTGGCGGGAGGCCGGTCGAAGGTTCGGCCTGGAGTGGACACTGGAGAGAGAGGAGGAGACTCAGACTGGAGTGGAGAGGGCCGAGAGGCAACTGGCCGGTGGCGGGAGGAGACACAGACTGTGGAGAGTCGAGAGAGAGAAAGCCTCAGTGTGAAACAGTGTGAAATTTTCAGGCTTTCAGCCCTAATTTAAATCCCCCCCAAATGGCCAAATCGGGTATAGGTCGGGTATCGGGAATACCCGCAACCCGATCGGGTAATCCGATACCCGACATTTCAGCACCTTATATACCTTAATATACACCCGAACCCGCATTTACGGGTGTCGGATACCCGATAGCCGATGGGTTTCGGATCGGGTTCGGGTTTTTCCATTTACCCGAACCCGTTTGCACAGCCCTATTTATTGTAGTGCAAATTAGGTATCACTATTGCGGCCAGGAAAAAATCTGATGCCCGACAAAATCTTGATCACATGTAGCATGCAACCGATTTTTGTTGAGGCATTTTAAATTGGACAGTGCTAATAAATATTGGGAAAAGATAAATATACATAATTTTACGTACATAATATTTCTAAATTTTAAATTAAATTGAATCGGTTTTATTCAAATTGATTTTATTATTAATTATATTATTATTTTTACTAAATTGCCTCTATTATATTTTTAAATATATGGTTGAAAAATTGGTTTGCTAAATCCTCCAAACAGAGCCACAAAATTGATTTGGAGATAAATATATAGATATTCAATGGAAAAGTTAATCTTTTCCCGAATCTGCAAATATCTAATTTGGAAAAATTAATTTTTTTTCTAAATTATTGCAAAAGGGTAAATATGTAATATGTTAATTTATTTTAAATTAATTAATATTGAAAACTAATTTAAATATAAAATATTTAAAAAATCCAATTATGTATGTACAATTTATGTACATTTATCACTACTCAAAAATATTTCATATATATATATATATATATATGAAAAGATTCAAATAAGAATCTTCTTAAAGTAAGAACGTGAGAATCGATTACATTGAACTTATAATGTCTCTGCACTTATTTGTACTGAATGTATAAAATATATGTACAAGGATAATATTAAGGTGCATTAATACTAATAAAGTATTCTCACAATGCATGAAACTATATATTATATGCATATACTTTATACGTTCACTATAGGTCATAATAACCAATCTATGTATATATCATGTTGCACTAGCTAGTTGTCATGTAATTTAATAGGTAAATTTTATATAATTATAGTTAGAAAAATTACAGTACAATATCATGTTGCACCAATCTATGAACCATATGTAGTAATAAGTCATAATTCAAATATTAGGAAGGTAAGTCTTTTTAAGACAGAGATTTAGTCAAAGAGAACAATCATAAAGTATGAGTTCCATCAAAGGATTTGAATGCACAGCTATGAAGAAGACAACTAAGGAGTATAAAGCTAGGATCAAGATTCCGAAAATACGCTAAGTGTTGAAACAACAAAGGACTCGAAGAAACAACAAGAAGAGAAGATAGCAAGCATGAAGACAACTGATAGGATACCAGCTGAAAAATGTCGCCAGTCAGTCATGACATAGCTATACGCATACTCAGCTATGTTATAGACAACCAGGTATTGGCAGTTGATGCCTACACAATAAGGACAAAAATAACTAACATCAACCTAGCTTATCCTATCGGCTGCAAAAGAGATCTTCCGTACAATATTACAGACGAAGGCGACAGGTCGACAGCAACCTACAAAATTCAAACGGAAATAACTTCAATGCCACGGGTCAAAGTCTGGTTGGTGTTTCTCCAACGACACTATTTCAGATTGAGGCCTATAAATAGAGAAAGATCATCAAACTTTGAAGGTTACCAAATTGTTTCGATCAACAACAATTGGTATACATGCTTATACTTAGGCAAAACCAACGAAAGTTTTAATTGGTGTATTCCCCCCGCCCCTACACCAGTAATTACTCATTCAGAATCAACAATTATTGATTTTGAATTAACTTTTTGGGAATATTAATTTCATAAATGGACTTGTTGCTGGCCTTGGCGAGAATTATCTGACGAAATAGAAAGAGGGAAAATATGTAGCTCAACTGCTTATATTGGTGTAATAAATATCGTTTCTCCATGAAGTGAAAAAAGATGGATAAGAAAATGTGAAATTCTCTTTTATAAATAATGATGGAAAAGAAAGAATGAATTTAAAGGCTGAGGATTGTGTTATCCGTCATTTTCCCATACTACCAAAGTGAATGCACCCTTATAATTTATGTAATAAATTATTATTTATTTAACAAAAACGTTCTAATATATTGATAAGTATAATAAAATACATAAATTATTAAGTATCCTATTGTTTGATTTCTAGAGATAGAAATTTGTACGTGCCTCTAGCGTGAAACTTTAATTCTTTTTCTTTATTACGTGGCTTATTTTTTGAAAATTATATAAAATCTAAAGCTTTTGGACATCTTTAAAAAGTTAACTTGTCGGAAATCAAACAATAGGTATTTTGGTTAGTGTTAAGATAGTTTTTGTAATTTATGATAATTATCAATAATTGAAGATATTTTTGTTACGTTTCAAATGATTCATGTATTTTTTTGAACTTTCCAGAATTCAAAATATTTTTACGTAATGACCAACAAATTAGGATATAAAGTGTAATTTTTGCATGCATTTAAAATAAATTGCATTTAATGTTTTTTTTATCAGGGGGAAATTAAGGTTGCAAAGTTTGAGCATTTGACTGATGGAGTTCGAAACTAAACAACACCAGCGCGCGCCGCACATATTTATACTACTCTCCCTTTGTTTTTTTGTTATTAAAAAATTTCAAATAAATAGTTTACTACTCACTCTCTTTGTTTTTTGTTACGAAAATTGTTAAATACTAACTCTTTCTATCGACGGAATAGCATTGGGTTGTAATTCAATCTTGATCACTTATAACATATATCTTGACCTAGTACAGAGAGCCTTATCACCTGTAAGAAATCGCAAAATATATATATACCGCAAGTAAATATAAATTAAATGAACTAATTAGATTTCAAGGTGTGATGATTGGAAGATTTGATTGTTTATAACTCAGATTAGGAACATATTTCCTCCAGCTGTAATGAAATGAATCACCCAACATAATCATAACTCTCATACATGATTAATCAACGCAATGAATAGATCTACAATAGTTCACATTACTCAACTTCGTCCACTCTTCAATCTCCACCAATCATGGGTTTCTTTCACCTAATTCTTGTTGCATAGTAATCAGCGGTTTTATTATTATGTCAAACACTATATTCTAGCTGTCTATTTAAGAAAAAGCGCACACATGACTATATTCTAGCTGTCTATTTAAGAAAAAGCGCACACATGCACGCACACGTACGTGCATGGATGTCAATCGGGTCAATTCACTCGGGTTCGGGCCAATCTTATTGAATTGTCGGGTTATTCTGTTACGGGTAAAAAATTTCAACCTTAACCCTAAATTGTCCGGTTTGGGGCTAACCAATCGGACTAATCGGGATCAAAAAAAATTATGAATTTTTTAAATTAATATATTGATTTTGATAATTATATATTTATAGCAAAGAAATACATTCATAAATGAATGTAATTTCAACTCAAAACTAATATGTAACTCTTAGATAAGTAAGAACATATATTTTTCATAAATGTTTATCGTTTTTTATAATTTGAATCTAAACGTTATACATTAAATGTTATAGTAAAATATACAAAAGTGAAATGATGAATATAACTTTTGAATATTGAATCAAAATGCATTTTTACATTCATTTTAAAAAATATTCTTATTTCACAAACTTTCAAAAAGTATGAAAACTAAATAATGAGAACTCGCTAATTTTCTTATCGACCTTATGAGGCTCGGGCTATCTTTAGGTCACCCCTATCGGGTTGCGAGCTATTCAGTTTAGGGTCATTCGGGTTCGAATTTTTTCGAGGTTATAATTTTTCAGCCCTAACCATGTCGGTTTGTCGGGCTAATCGGATCAACCTATAAATTTCAGGCTAAATTAACACTGCTACATACATGTAAACATATAATTAATCAATTTTTTTTAGAAAAATACTTTCACTAATGACTTGAAGCTATTAAGATTATACCTATGAATAGATTATCTTATTTTTAATATTTATATATATGGAAGTGCAGTGATGGATGTAGGAGGCGGGAGGGAGCGGTCGACCCTCCCGACGGCCAATTTTCCCTTTACCCCGTCGGAAAATTGTCATGGTCGAATCCTTCCATTGCCGCCGCCCACCGGATCTGCAAAGCATTAATGAGATTTTTTTTGGATAGCTGAGCTCAAGCGAGTTATAAAAGCAAATAGCTCAGCAAGAGCCTAAACAAGCCAAGAAGCAGCTCGCAGCCTTAACAGTCGAGCTCGTGGAGTCTTAGAACCAACTCAGTTGCAGGAGCTGCGTGAGATATCTCAGGAATGAGATAAGGAATGGCAATTGCCGATTAAAGAAAACGTTGTGCAAAAATATGTTCTGAATGAAGGTTTTTAGAGTGTCGCATTTGAGTTCCCCCAATTTTTAGGTTTTTGAAACCGCCACTATGAAAGTAATTGGTGCAACAACCAAGTTAAGGGTGGAAACCAATGTAAAATTGATGTTGCCATACGAGTGGCAGTCGTATTGATTGGACAATATCGTCTAAGTAATTTTTTGTTGATTTGAATAATATCGTCACTAAAACAATAACATTAAAAAAAGTAAATACCTAAAAGAATCCATTATGACATAATAAAAGAAAAAAAATATTTATTATAATTAAATAAAAAGTAAACACTAGCTAAGATTGGTTGTAAAATGATTTGGTTCTATATCACTGTATTCAGTTGTGGATTACTTATTTTTGCTATAATTCACAATTCTTTACACTTTTATTTGTGAATTACTTATTTTTTATGTAATTTACAACTTAGAATAATTAGCATTTTTGTTCTATAATTCACAACTAAAAATACACAGTAGTTGTAAGTTACATTATTTTAATTGTAATTCACAACTTATAATCTTTTAGTTGCAAATAAATCAAATAAAATGGCTAAAGCTATTTTTCCTTTCACTCTAAAAAATATATGACAATATTGTCCAAACAAATAACACTCACATGAATGATATTGTCCACCTACAATGGCAACATAGATTTTCCTCAGCACCAAGGGACTAGAGCCCTCGAAACAAAATTTTACCACTATTATATATATGTGTATATATATAAACTAAAACTTAGAT
Source organism: Monilaria moniliformis (assembly GCA_034509125.1). NCBI lineage: Eukaryota > Viridiplantae > Streptophyta > Magnoliopsida > Caryophyllales > Aizoaceae > Monilaria > Monilaria moniliformis. The sequence goes on along the minus strand of JAYDZE010063409.1, from coordinate 19,214 downwards.
GAATTAATTATTATTGTGTACATTTAAGCACATAAAACAGACGACAAATGTTGTGTTTGATCATTTTCATGATAAATAATATTCCTTCTGTCTATAAAAGTATGCAATATTGATTTGATATGAAATTTAATAAATTGACTGAGGGATGTAATTTTAGTAGATTGAGGTTAATATTAAGAGTCCCACTATATAAAATTAATGATAATTTTTTTTATAAATAAATAATGTTTGTAATGTTAATATATAAAATAAAATTGAGATGATATTCTATAAATAAATTATGGTACAAATTTTATGAATGTCAATAATATAATTATTATTTATTTTTGTTAGACGAAGAGTGTTGCATTAAATCGACTAAAATTGAGTTCACATGGCGTGTGGGGCTCACATCACATGCATGGTGTGTGGCCTAGGCACGTTGCACGTGACTTGCAACTTTAAATTCCCATTGGTTTAGTGTGTTAGTGTAATGATTTGAGTTATTGGGCAATAAAAAGGCTAAAATTCAATATTCGATTATTTAACCTTATTCTTTTTGTTTATGCCAATTTCTATTGTTCATCTTCACTTTGTTTTCTATTTCTATCTTGTCACTTCAATAATTGTTTTTCTATTCTGAGACGTTAAATAATATTTTCTCTAGTTTCCTTTTTCAATTCATTTGTCAATTTTTTTTGAGGCGGATTTTTTGTCAAATTTAAAAGCGCACGAAACAATTTCGATTTTTTTAAATTTAAAAGAAATAATGAATTTGAAAGTTCTATGATTCAAAGCTCGAAAAACAAGCATATTTATACATTTTCGAACTTACTACTTACTTTTTGTTAGCTTTTCAATAAGGTAAATAAGTTTATTTCAAAAAATAAAGAATAAAAAGAAATAAGATAAATAAGTTTAGTTTTCAAGCTTTTTAATAGTAAGATATAGAAATTGAGAATAAGAAACTAGTCAGAGTGGCCAAAAGAAACAAAATATAAAAATCTTTTTTCTTGTGGGAACTGATAATTACTACACACCCTCAACAGCGGTGTAGGATAAATCCAAAATTCAATGCAATTTTCAGGTCTCTTGAATCAACTCATAAGTTACACAGACACCCTCAATTTACATTTTCTGGTGCGTTACACACTTCATAAAAACAATCTCTCTCAAAAATAATATAATGTGAGATGATATGATACTTTCCGCCAACTATTTTTAATTGGTTGTTTGAGGGTCGCCTTCTCTATCGCCATAAGGTTGAATTTGTATGAGTAAGATCAAGAATTCAGGAATCACAATCAAGAATAACCATGTGAGGAATAATGATCATTTCCCAATATTTATTTGTTCATTAGTTGTTATGCCATATACTGTTCAAGATGAATCCCAAATATTATTTGTTTAACTATATTAAACAGATGGTACTGAATAAAAATTAAAATGAATAAGTTTTTTTTAAATATAATTGTTTTCTCAAGGGCTTAAAAGTTAATTATTGATCCAACTGGAACAAGAAGTATAAAATAAACAAACAGCAGTGATCATGGATGAATAATGGATTTAATCGTCAGATAGGTTAGAATCATGCTTGTGTTTTGATTGGAGTGTACCCTGTTCAAGAGAATCCATTGGATTGTACTTCAATAAAATAAATAGTGCTTAACAATTAACATGGAAATGCTTAGTTAATTGTGTTGATTCCAAATGAATTTATTTACAATTTTTTTGCAATAAGACCAAGTATTATACTCCGTCTCATAATTTATTGTGATGTTTACAATTTATTATCGAAATTACTGACTATCTTACAGCTATAATTTTTAATCTAATGGAAATAACAACTAAATAGTATATACTCCATACGTCACACAGTTTGATTTTTGAAGACGAAATTCTACGTTGAGGTGAATTTTATCAAAAATTGAAATGAGTTTGCAGCAACATAACTTCATTTTGACATTAAAATAACCTCCAATGACTTGATGACAATTCATATTTGCCATCGCAATTACGTGATTTGATATCAAGTACGTAGTTCTGTCGCCTCAACTCGAACCGCAAGACGTAATTGTTAAAATTGTTTAGATATTTAATTATTATTTTTGTATCCGGACGCAATTGTGAAAATATCGATAATTTCGTTATTGAAGTGTTATTTTTTTCTATTTTCTTTTACACATTAAAGAGTACTCGAGCATGAAAACACCAAATATATGATTTCTGTTTATTTCCATAACTTTTGAACCCGAAAAATAAAATCATAATTTTAATAAGTTTCGAAATTGTCCTACGGCGAAATTTTCCGGCAAATGCGATGCTGAGGTGGCGCAGACGTGTATTACTATTGCTGATAAGGATGAAAAATGGCACCTAAAAAAATGGGATAATTGTCATTTAAATCATAACTTTGCGTTGACCTCTGGTCAATCTCATCAATTTTGAACCTGGAAAATAAGATCATAATTTTATTAATTTTCACAATCGTCCCACGTTCAAATTTTTTGGAAAATGCGATGTTGAGGTGGCGTAGATGTGTATTACGTGATTGAATTTGAGGGTTTTGTGTAGATGAGAGAGGGAAATTGAGAAAGAAGGATGAGGACGACGACGATAGCGGCTGGAAGGCCACTGCTGCTCGGTCGGTTGCAAGAGGAGCAGCAACGAAGGCGATTCTCGCTGACGGCGGTTGCCGAAAGAAAAGAGAGAAACTGAGGGGTTTGGGGGAGACGAGAAAAGAAAATAAAAGGGTGGGAAATGTTTTGAAAATAAAGGAAAAGAAATTGGAAAAGAAAAAGAAAAGAAAATTGAAAATAAAAAAATTCTTATTTTAACGAAAGGACGTTGTTTTGAGTATCATCAAACGACGTCGTTTTGTTCACCAGATGTTTTCTCCACGTCGAAAATTTCGGCTTCCACTTCACTACAGATTTATCCCAAAAATCAACCCATGGATAATTGTAAAACTTAACAAAGTTATGATTTTATTTTCTGAGTTCAAAAGTTATGTGATTGACCAGAAGTCAAAGTAAAATTATGACTGAAATAGAGTATCACGAAATGACGTCGTTTTGTTCACCGGATTGTTTCTCTAGGTAGGAAATTCTGGCTTCTGCGTTACTTCGGATTTTGTCCTAAAAATCGACCTATGGGACAATTAAAAAACTTGATAAAGTCATAATTTTATTTTCCAGATTCAAAAATTATGGAATTGACCAGAAATCAACACAAAATTATCACCAATACCTTATATCTTCTATTTTGCAACAGAAGATCGAAATTCTAACATTAGTTCGTTTTGCATATGACTTCCAGCTGAGGAAAAGCATCCTATGTGAAATCTCACCCTTTTTAATCATTATAGTAATACACCAAAAGCTGAACCTATTAAAAAAATGGTCCAATACTAATAGATGGTGAAGTACCATTTGCACATGATCAAAGGCAACAGACAGTCATGATTAAGGTTAAATGACCACAACAATAACTAGGATAAATAATCACAGTTTGTCACATGAAGAAAATAGCCAACATGGTATGCTATCCCCACTCGAACCCAGACATAACTTTTATTTGCTCACGTAACAGTTAAATTGAAGTAGAGTAAGAGACATGCAATCTCTTTAGGATGAACGAATCTATTTTGGAAGCTCCTTATTATGGATAATTCAGATTTTTAAAAAAAAAAAAAATCAAACTAATAGCAATGGACAATATTCGAATTCTCGATGTAAATGCAAGATTGTTGTCATTCTTTAGAGGCTACGAGTAGGAGCATTTGTCGACAAAAAGATCACCATCAGATGATCATTTCTGGTTACTGAGAACGAATTAAATCAAATGGTAAAACACAAGAATCATCCAAACAAACCGGCAATATTTCTTTTCATTGACATAGACAAAGCAAAAAGAAGTGGAGAAAAGCTAAAAGGCAATGAACCTTTAATAGCATGCATCATGTATTACAAAGGTTCTCATTTCTCTCTCTCCCCGATAACTCAATGTTTCGTCATTCACACTATAGCTTGTATGACTCAAAAAGAAAGCTAAAAAAAAGAAGAAACAGAAAATTACAATATCATTTAGTTACTATTAAGAATGAAAGCCAACACAATTTCGGTAGACTTAAGGAAGGCAGACAGCAGAGATATGGATAGGCAAATTGTGAACTGGAAATGGTAGAGTATGACGAATCCGCAACTGAAAGATCATTAGGAAGAAGAAGAAGAAGAAAAAAGAAGGGGAAAAAATAAAGAAAAAGAGTTTGGACAACGCTTCTGCACCTGCTCCCAGGAATAGCATTGTTCTTTCTTTCGACTGAAGCAGGCCGAGGTTGAGCAACAACGGGAAGAAGGTGTGAGCGATGCAGAAGATGAGAGGGGATATGGTTGGACACGTGTAAAAAATGTACACTTGCCAGTTTGAATGGATGATAGACAAACAATCACTATAATATGGATAGGGTGGTGCTTCAATGGAGTCAAATCATAATCTAAAATGGCAAAAGGAAAAAAGGAGAGTAAAAAAGAAGGTGAAGAAGAAAATTCTTTGCCTCTTGTGTTGATAGTAGGCAGAGGCAGAGAGTGTGCTAACACTGATGACCACGGCGGCACCCAAGAACACCGGATCCAGATGTAATGGTTCCCACCATGGACGATGACTTGGCACCTAAGCTCGAAGCTCTTGCATAGCTGGCTGAAGCTCCGGCTCCGGATGGGGTGAAGTAAGCTCCGTTAAGCATGAGGTCGCCCTCGGATCTCCAGTTCCACCCCTTCCATTGACCTTGATTAGTGTCAACCCTCTTTGTCACCTGATCACAACAATCCATGAGCATTTTGTATATAGACAGAGCGAGACAGAGAGAGAAGCAGAATTTTGTGCAGTACCTCTTTTGCAAAAGGGTTGGTTGGTGCAAGATATCTGTTTCCTTGGCTGTTGATGGTGGGGCTTGCGCTTCCACCAATGGCGTACATCTCCCAGTGAGTGTAGTCGTTGTTCACCACGTGAAAGTATCCATGCCGACATCTGCAGATTTTTGCGTTCTCGTCAAGTTTTGTCGAAATTCAAGAGGTTTAAGAGGCCGAAATGCAAGTAAATTACCTTGGCATTCTCTGCATAAGGCCTTCGCCAAAGTGATTGAAGGCAATGGTGACCTGCATTTGCTTGTCTCTCATGTAGGAGTCACTGTGGCCCAAGAGCATAACCTGTTGAAACAATATTCACAAGAATCAATCAATCAAATCAGTAAATATCACACCAATCTTGAAACATGTAACAATGTATGTCGAGGTAGACAACTTGCCTCGTTGTGGTGGGTGAAGTAATTGTTGGAAATGGTAATGGCAGTGGATCCCATGACAGCGTCCACCAGGCCATCCGCGCAGTTAGAGAGCGAATTGTGATCCACCCAAACATGGCTCGACCCAAAGATGGAAATGGCGTCGCCATCAGCCATAGTCCTCCACCCGTAGTGGGAAGGCGAGCTCCTCACCATGGCGTTGCCAGTTGGTTTGCAGTCATGGATGTGGAGGCCATGGATGATGACATTGGTGACATACTGGATGGTGATGCACCCTCCACCAGCTATGTGGACATTAGCCCCACGCCCATCAATGGTCTTGAAACTGTTCATGATCAGTTCCTGCTTCAGCTTGATCACCATGTCGCGCTTGAACACGATCCAGAGGGGCTTGTCTTGGATAACTGCGTGCCTTAGAGTACCAGGTCTGGGGTTCACGGGATTGTCATCGCTAGGGTCAGTCACGACATAGAACCGCCCATCACGGCCTCCAATGGCATTCCGCCCGAAACCAATGCCACAGTTGGCTAGGCGCTTGCGGTTCTTGTGCCAATTGGGGTCACAACGCCAGCAGTCATCGATGGGGTTACCAGTTCCACATGAGAAAAATCCCAGTTTTCGCCTCTCTGTGCTGTTTCGAGTTGCCCTGTAATTAAATTCAAAACTCACCATCATCATCTACTACATTATCCCAACTCCATTATCAAAGAATAGTTCATGTAATGTCATCATATTTTTTCTATTTCTTTCATTCAGAGGGACAATTAGGGGCTTTTTCCCCCCTTTTGACAGGACCAGTTTCAAGCATGAGTAAAGCCAAGCAACAATATTATGCACTCTGTCACGTGCAAAAAAGGTAGAACAAGTCTTTCATTATTCCAAAAATATGAATGCTTGCTTACACAGATGCACATGACGAGAATGAAATGGTACAAGCTTTACAGAATGTGAAATTACATAAAGAAACAGGGGTATTCAATTATGCTAAATAAAGCGATAAAACCAAGGTCAGTTATCCAACTTTATCAAGTCCTTGAAAGAAAGAAGCATCATGTAATGACTAAAAACACCAATGAAGTTATGCATGTTCCAACACTAAATTTAATAAAGGAATCATGAAGGTGGATCTGAGACTGGCTACAGTTTTGCATGTGGGGTGATCTGAACAACAACATTGACCCATCTTTCCTAAATCAATAATGAGAATACAAGAAATGGATATTATATATAGCTAAGGCATGTGGGTAGGGTAGGTCTGCTCCTATTGTGATATTCAATCTGAGAGGACCACAACAAGAAACAACTTCCTAACAGCAACTCCTACTAAACCTCATTGTGTCAGTTAATGCTCTCACTCAATACATTAAATGCACAAAAAAGGCAATTTCCAGCAATTCTTGAAAAGGTAAATTAACAAAAAAAAAGTAAAAACATGAAGACTATGAAAAATCACTCACATTTCAACCATTCTCACAACCTCTTCTGGATCAGCCACAGCATGTTCATTCAAGGCCTCCTCATCAATGCCTTCCAACCTGAAGAAATACCCACCAAACCCATCAAAATATATTAAAGTCACATTATAAAATCAGGAATTTATTTTGGCTGGGAAACTTTCCCATTTCGGGATAGAAAAAAGGAAGGGAGAAATAATATTGCAGTAAAATTCACATGGGTGTCAATTTTTGCGACCGACAATCGCGGCGATTATTTAAGCAGATTTCGGTTTATTGCAATCGATATTATTTCACGGGCGGGAAAAGGAGGGTTGGTGGTTACACTACGCCAAAAAGTTACACACACTACACGCACTAGTATTGGGTGGTGTTTCACTGCCGAATTTACGTACACTATACCATACATACAAAAATCCGGCACTGTACCGTCAAAAAGTAGAATTTTATGAGAAAGAGAGATAGGGAGAGATAACTGCCTAAAAGACGCAAATTACGAATATGCCATCATCTATTAATTTATTTTTTCGTTTTTCATGGGGTGGTTGGGTGGAATAATGCGAATTTAATGAGGGTAAGTTAGGGAAAATGAAATGGGGCAGGAGTTTGTTAGGCGCGGAGGAATCCGAGGGGAATTGCGAATTAACCGAATAAACGGCTGAGATCAATTCAAGAATATGAGATCTTAACGACCGGGATCGATGCTGCAACAACCAACTAGAACAGATTTGAAGGATATCAGAGAGGGAAAGGTTACTCCTGAGTCGACTCAGTATGGAAATGCCGAAAGTAAAAACCGAGTTGAAGTTTTTCAGCTACTCACTTTGCCGCCATTGTTGAGTTTGGGGAACTCTGCACTTTCTCCGTGGCACTGAACCAGAAGAATTATAAAAAAGTTAAAAACATTTTTCTCTCAGAAATTATGTAATGCTAAGCAATTCAGAGAAAAATGCAATGCGATTGGAAAATAATAACCAATCGAAGCAAAAAACTGGGGGAAATTCAGAGAGAAACACACACACATACTCACACATTGTGAGGGAAAGAAGCTGTAAAAGTGCAGCAATACTGCTGATCCTTTCCATGGGATCAAATGCGGAAAATAATAAGAAAAAATCGAGCGCAAAAACAAACCTCAATTTTGCGGTTTGAGATTTCTCAACTCTAGCCATAGCTCCAACGAAAAACACAAACAGCAGAGCTGAAAACAGAGACACCGCCAATTTCTTCGAATCCATCGCCTTTGCCTTCACAACTAAAGTTCCAGCCCCTCTCTCACTCTCTCTCACTCTCTCTATAGATGTAATGTGTACTCGAATCTGTAATTGCAAAGTGAATTGATTTAGAGAGAGAAAGGAATGAAAATGAGGAGGAAGAAGAAGAAGAAGCGCTACGGCCCGACATAACGGCCTTTGCTGATTTTATAGACTGCCAACGATCAGAAAACGTTAGACTTAACGACCGTTAAGTAACTGCCAAACCCTCTCGCTTAATTACCTGTAAACAACAGTATTATCAATTACTTCATTTGACCGCGGTTAGTGTTGCTTAAAATTATTTTTTACTGACAGCGCTTAATTACTAGACTAATATAACTAACTACTGATAACTGCTTTTTATCCACTGTGTCTGTCACGTGCCACCGTCGGTCAGTCACGTGGCACAGCTGACTTTATTTTTTGGTTTTTTCTTTTTTTTTTCACCTCGTGTTCTTGCTTATTTTGGAAATATATAAGTAAACAACTGAAGCTTTTCTGGTTCAGTTTTGGTGTCCGCTTCAAATTTCGAAGCTCTATTTTATTAGTTGGGTATAATCTGAAATGGAAAAATCAGTTGGGTGAGAAATTTGATCGAATCATAATCCCTCACACTTGAATATTAGAAAAAATAAAATTAGATGATGAGTTTGTGATTTTGGTCAAACCTCTTAAGCATTCAAAGTTATGTAAGAGTGCAAAATTAATCAATACTAAAAGAATTCTATAGTATTTAATTTTGAGTCAGGCATCAATGTACTAGGTTTCCTTTCTTCTCTTTTCATGTGATTTGGTAATTGAAAGTTACTCACTAATTTATATTAGTGTCACTCTGTAAGTGATTAGTTTTATTTCCTTAAAAAAAACTAAAAGGATTAACTATTGCATATTTAAGACATGTATAAACATATTGATTTTTAACTAGATGCGAGCGCGCGCGCGTGTTATTGACAAAATGTCAAAAAAAGTCAAACACTATCAAAGGATGGAAAGGGATTTTTATTTTATATTAGGAATCAAAATAAATTATATATATTAAATTATTCAATTATATTTAGAAATTAAGACAAGTAATATCAAAATTCATAAGAATACGTTTTTTTTTTTTTTTAATAAATGACTTAATTGCTTTTTTTTGTTCTCGTGTCTTAGTTGAGTGGCTCTCATGCAATATCCTTAATCCAGAGTATTCTATGTTTAACGAATAGTTTGTCTATCAGCTCGAATTTCCTATTTTACCCCTTCCGTTTTCATTTTCATTTCCCCCTGATCATGACGCTCATAATCTGGTCTAATCATTGTGTCAGCTCAGATGAAATACTTGTGCATAGCTTAATCCAGCTCAATAGATAATTAAAATTTTATCACCTCATTTTAGCTAATGTTTCCAATTAAAAATCTACATAATTAGTAATAATTCACAAAATTTAACTATAGATCCCTACACTATTAGTTTTTCTCTCGACTGATCCTTAGATTTTTTTTCCCTTTCTTTCTGTTTTAGAGAGTGTCTGAACTAGGGAAACACTTAGATAATTAGAACCTTGCATCAAATAGGGTTAATGTGTGTGCTCATGCTATAAAATTAATAATCAACACTATGTTTTTTAGCTATAAATCTCAAACACCAAGTATTGGCTTGTAAATATATGTAGGCGGAAGAGTGGCCAGAAGGAACGGATTTCGTTAATTTTAAGAATACTCAAAATTTCACAATACTCAACAAAGAAATGCAGCTCAGTTAGTAAGACGATTCACTTTTAACTAATGAATTGAGTGTTAGAATTATCTTATGTATGTAAATGTGTAAAAAACTTGCACAAGACTCATAAGTGGTTTATGGACATTTTAAGACTCCCCAAAAAAATTATTTGACTTAGGTAAAGAGAAGCAATGAGATTAAAATCTTAAACTTCATTGTTTACAAACTTAAATTTGTACTGTTTAGATGTTTGTTTGGGAACATAAAAATTGTATAAAGAACTACAAAAGAAAGATTATTTCAAAGATGCATTTTACCTATATAATTAACAAAGTAATAATTTAGTTTACTAAAGTTAGTATTTAAGATAATTATTCATTATTAAATTTAAAAATATTTTCATATTTTCAAAAGGATAAAAAGGTCATTTTACATCTTATCTATAATATAATCTGTACAACCAAACACTTCAATTATTTTTATCCTACTTTCTATCTTACTTACCAAACAACATAATAAAATTTCTATTCTTATCTCTATCATAAATTTTATCTTAAATACTAACATGGTTTTAACTATCTTGCTTTATCCTAACATGACTACCAAACGCCCCCTAAGTGGCGATTGAGGTACACTTTTTTTTTTCTTCTTTAACCTTTATTTTTACGAGAGCTCTAATGCGTGATTGATTTAAATCAATTCGACGGGCGTTTACTTTTGAAAACCAATCTAAATAGATAAAAATAGTATAAATTAATTTTTTATTTATTTAGATGGATTAAAATTTTTATAAAATTCAAGGCTTTTAATCATTTGAATCTATCATTTAAGATTAATTTTGCTTGATTTATATCTCAATAAAATAATGAAATTGAAGAAATTCTAATAATGAAAATAAAAATATTTAATTATATATTAATCATTCATAAAAAGCGCCTCTTAAGATACGAAAAAAGAAGAAGAAAAGGGGAGTTGAAATTAGTTGGTTTTGAGAGTGCTCTAACAATTAAGTTTGAGCAAAAATTGACTAAATGGCTTAAGATTTAGGAAAATATTTAATCTATATCCTAAACTATAGGTCATTCAATACAAGTATCTTAAATTATTGATAATAACGTAAAAATATAAAAACTATCGGGAAACTAACAAAATATTTCAAACAACTGATAAATTGATAATCAAAATAAGATAGACGAACTATCTATAAACAAAAAAAAAAAAAAAAAAGTACCTCGTTATTAAATTTTCCAATATGGATTTTTGACATGTCCCATTATATTCCAGTGTAGAATTCTAGTTCATTTTTAAATGACATGTCATATTCATTAAAAATATAAGATGTCGAATTTTTGGCCAATTTCGAACTCAGAATGAGTATTTTTGCTAGTTTATAAATACTGTATTTCTTAGTGTAATTATGATCACTAGTTTTTGGTATTTATATATGTTTGTATTTAAGTAATTCGTATAATTTATTATTATTAATACATATTTATTATTAAATGGTCAAAACTTTAGGACATAAACTAGAATTTTCTCTGATATTTATGATTCATGTTGATATGTGCTTACAACTTGGTTGGCAGTATTAAGGATTTGCTGGCAGAATAATCCAGGTTTTCCCCACTTATATGAACCAGAATAAAGTAAAATTGAAGCATTGTAGTTTAATAATAGATTATTGAATAAAAATATTCTGAAAAATGAATAATTGCGTATTGATACTAAAACGAGCTCTATGTTTAAATATGCTTCTAATACTTAATCAATAAACGTATTAGCCATTTTCTGTACGGAGTATGTTTGCTTATATACTTTCCGCATACGATGAATGCACGGGAATTAATTTTATATTACTATAGGCTCCATCCGTTTATGCTTCAATTTTAATCCAAAGTTTACCAATATTTCAATTATTAGAATTTATTATTCAGAAGTATTATTTTGGAATTAAATACGTTAGGGGGGGGCGATACATGACAATGTCGTCGGTGGTATAATTTCCTCAATCAGTTTTCGCTCGTGATCATGAAGAAGCACTCAAAATCACGAATTTAAATATTATCTAGAGTAAATGACGAATCAAGATAAACATATCACGTAACGATGAAACGCAGTTTAGTTGGTGAGACGCTTTCTTTCCGACCAATAAGCCAGAATTCGAATCACTCAATATATATGAGTGTAGCGTTTATAAATTGTAACTAAAAAGAAGTTCAAGTGAAGCTACGCCGACTAATAACGTGGAAATAAAATAATCACGTCATTTTTTTATATCATGCACAGTTTTCATTTTCTTTTTTCGGTTGTTAGTATTTCGTATCAACTAAGTGGATGCGGTTTAGATCTAAAACTAAAATCAATATTTGATACTATTATATCAATATCAAAATTGCAGTCTATTTATGAAAAAATCGCGTTTGGTTTGAAAAGAAAAAATGAAAAATATTAATTCTAAACTCAAAATTTTGTACGAGACCTTCTAAAGAATCCAAATTCATTAGATAGTACCTATATGTAGACCTCAAATTCGAAATATATAAACTTTGTGATTGGGAAAAAAAAAAGACAATATAACTCCTGAAAGAAAATAATAATGAAATAAAGAAAAACTCATGTGAGAACTCGTGAAATAAATTGTCAAATGCAGAAAGAAAAATATATTCCCAACAGTTTTAAATTTATAAAGTATAAAATTGAAATTTCTGCACTTTTGGAGCCAAGTAAGAAGTGCCCTTTTCGGGGGCAGTATTATAGCTATATTTCACGCTTTGTAACTAAGAAAACTGTGATTTTCAAGTTTCACCCAACATTAAAAAGAGACATCTATACAGACACATGCATTAACTGATGATGGTTTGTTTAGTATTATACCTTAAATGTTACTTCTCCTTTATCAACTGTTTCTCATTAACGAATCTCTTTTTGTACCCAAAAAAAGCATTAACGAACTTCTTTTCAACCATATTGTACGTTGAATTTGTGCGTTATTATTATTATTATTATTATTTATTTATTTTTTTCTTTCAAAAATGATTAATAATTGTTCTTCATTTATTCTTGTGGTGATTCGAACCTCCAACCTGGAGAAGAAACATCTTGCTATGAATTTGTATATGAATTACAAAGAACTCTTACAATTCATACAACTAGATTATAGCCAAATTAATAAAATAGAAATACGACCCACATATTGGTGGAACACGGCCAAAAATTTCTTGCTGAAAGAAGTGTCTCAGTTTTGCTACTTAAGCTAGATATTATCGGCTTCTAAGCATATTATATATATATAACGTACAATTTTTGTGCACTAGTGATCTTATAACGTGATTTGTTCAGAAGCATAATCATAATTAACGCAAAAACAATTCAGGTGGTTTTTATTTAATAACTGAGGGATAGTTTCCACGAGAATTCATCGAATAGGTGCTTGCGTAACTAGTCTTCTAAATTATCATGATAATTAACAATAATGGTAATGCATCAAAACTATATAGAATTTCGTGAAAACTATTTATCATCAAATTAAGTCTTGATTTGGTGATGGTTAATTAGTGAACATGGGTAGTTAAGAACACAAGTCTTTAGGTACTCATGGTAAAGCAAAGTCAATCATGACTGCTGGAACTAACCGCAGCCTAAATCACATGCTACTTCATTTCGCCATTAACTTTATTTATCCAAATTATGGAATTTTTTTAATTTTTTTACCATACAAATTTTGCACTAATTTTCTTCTAAGTTAGTCTAAGTCCATCTGCAAATTGGTTTTTCCGTCGAGTTTGTGTGTGTCAGATAAAAAGGTTCATAATTATGTTCTAGACTATATAATGTTAGAGTTCGGTATTAAATATAATTAAAAAATTTAATTCAATATGGATAACCTACATAGTCGTCCGTGAACAATGTGACAACAGTAATCAATACTCAATAGAGCTTAATCGATTATTAAAAATAGTTGAAGTTTTATTAATTTGCGCTTGATAAGAGGATAAGCTGACAAATTTATCCCAAATTCAATATCGATTAAGATTTTATTATTTTGATCTTACAAAAAAAGAAAAAAAGAAGAGGGGTTTCCGTTTTAGGCCCACAAATTTCATGAAATATGCAATAATTACTATCCCTTGACTTACAAGCAATGGGGCATGTTGCTATATGCTATGAGTTTATTTTAATCAAAATAATAAAAAATGCCTAGAAGCAACAGAGGGAGAGTGTGGGGAAGCCTCTTTTTTTTTTTTTTTTTTTTTTTGCCTTTAGCTTTATTCAATTTCCACTCAATTAACATCTTTTTACATAATTAAAAGTGAAAGGTAGATTGCGTAGGCCATGTTTGTTACCGGAAATTTGGCGGTCTAAACCCTTCAACTTTCTTTGCTAAAGTGGAGATTCTGGTCAAGCTCTATGGAATTTTTTTTTTTTTTTAACCATTCTTGATCGGACCTCAAACTTTGGTAAAGATAGAGTTTCTAACTTTTTTTTTTTTTTTTTACTTTTTTAGTTTCAAAATTACCGCTTCAATTCCCCTCCACAATTCAAATCAAATCTTTGATGGGTTTTATTTGGTTATTTTGATATTACGTCCACAACCACAATGGAGGATAATGGAAAATAGAGTTGAAAAGAATAATTAGTAGCGAAATCTGTTATGCCGTTGTAGCGTCGCAGGCGTCCATATGTGGACTCATAGACATTCTTCTAAATGTTATTGTGAATACTACCCATGAGAACAAATCACATTTGCCCTTTTATTAGGAGTGAAGTAGCCTATGTTAGTCTTTATTTTTGATGAAATTTTCATCTTCTCTCTTCTTCATTGAATTCCAAATTTTGATTTCTTGAATTAATGTCTGGAATGATTAACATTTGAATGTTTACAGTCATCTCATCCAAAACTTGTAAGCTCAATCTTTGATGTAATTACATATTTTATTTCTAATTTTCGATCCCACATCAAATATTTATGAAACTTTATCAAATGGAAACTTATACGAAATGATTTTACTCTATCACCGAACAAGAAAATCAAGCATAATTATGCTACACTTACCTTAAAAATAATTTAGCTAATTAATCAGTTGCCAAAATAAATAATTTTATATTTTATATTGAGAAATTTTACTCCACCAACCTTAAATATAATTTGAGTAATTAATTAGTTGGCCAAAATAAATAATATTTTTTTTAATTATCTATGGAGATTTAATTTGGCTAACTTTAATTCCCAAATAATATAAAATTATTACTAAAGTTATATTGTTTATTAAAATTCTTGTTATTTCTCGATCTACGATTAGAATTATAGGTTCTACAAATTGTGATAGACAACAATAAATTGATTAATTAATATAAAATTTCAAATTGTCCATTATAATAGTTTTTATTACATCCGTTAGATTTTATTTTATTTTATTTTATAGTTTGTCCATTATAATAGTTTGGCGCATATAGTAAGTCACAAATTTTTTAAAATTTTAAAAACATAATTTAGCTAATTAATTAGTTGGCAAATAAATAATTTTATATTTATATAGAGAAATTAATTTGATCTTACAAGTTCCAAATGAGATGATTCTTATAAATCGATTATGATCTTTTAAGTTACAAATAAAATGCTCAGAAGTCAATTATAGTCTTTCAAACTCTAGAAGTCTGAAATCAGATGTTGTATTTTAAGGTTCAATAAACCTCTCCAACGTTGCGTGAAGCTTCAACTAGACTCGACGAAGGAATCACAGACCGTGCTTATTAGGTACGAACGACTGCCGGAATTTTGCTCAGCATGTGGAAGATTGGGTCATCTTGTGAGGCACTGTCCTGATACAACGGTGGATAAAGCTATAAAAGCTTTTGGTCCCTGGCTACGAGTGTCGCGGACGCAAGAATTACGAAGGAATCGACGGCCGGACGTCCGAAGGCATACGGCAGATGTCAGACAAAATAGCAGTACAGGAGAAGAGACCATGGCCAACTGGGGTAGCCAGAACCGCGAGGAAGCGATGAAAGCCAACAATGAGGAGGAAGGGCTTTCTACCGATATCAATCCGGTAACAGATATGGAGACACCAGCAATGGCGATGATCACGGATGGAAGCAACGGGGTGGAGGAAAGGAGGCGACATCCCTGTGTTCTTCCGACGGAGGAGAATAAGAATGGGGCAGAAGGAGGGGGCATTGAAAGAGAAGATCATGAAAAGGCGATAACAGAAGCAGCAGACCACATGATACAACCACAAACAAAACATCAAATAGTGACTGTTAGAGGATGGAAACGGCGAGCGCGGAGGCTGGCAGGAAGTCAAAAACCCTCGGCATCAACTGAAAGTCTTATGACTGCTCCGAACGTAGCTAGGAAGCGAGGAGGGGGGACGAGGGAGGAAGACATCTCCTCACCTCATCCGAAACAACCACGTATCACTAATGCTAGCCACGATGATGACGCAACGGCGGAGACTGCACGGCAGTCCCGCCGATCGCCATGAATTGCGTCGTATGGAACGTGCGTGGGATGGGTAGCACACGCGCGTTCCAACAACTTAAGCGAGTCGTCGCTAAGGCTACACCGAGTCTAGTTTTCCTAAGCGAGACTAGACTGGATAATTCTCGATGTCACTGGTGGAAGATGGCATTGAGAATGCATGGAATTTTTTGTGTGGAGGCAAAAGGTAAAAAAGGAGGGCTTATTCTCATTTAGGATGAATCTATCGATGTCCATATTAAATCTTACTCGGAAGGACACATAGATTGCATTGTAAGGGAGGACAGAGGAAGTTGGAGGTTCACCGGTTTATATGGCAATCCAAGCACAGATCAACGGCGATTCACGTGGGAACTAATGAGGCGTCTTTCGGATATGGCGCACGGAACAGATACTGCTTGGATGGTAGGTGGGGATCTAAATGAAATTCTGGATGATAAGGAAAAGCTAGGAGGTCGTCCCCGACCTCCGTCCCAAATGAGCAATTTTCGGGATGCTTTGGTATACTGTGGCCTTAATGAAGTTCCATTCCCAGATAAAGGTTTCACGTGGTTCAATAAACGGCGGGATGAGCCAATTTATGAGCGACTAGATCGTTTCCTTATAAATGGAGAATGGAGGGACAAATTTGCAGGCACCTCAACAACCCTCTTAGATTTTTTCGGGTCTGACCACCGGCCGATTCTCTGCTCAGTTGCAACAACAAATATCAGACCAAGAGTGAGAGGACAAGGCCGTTTCTTCTTTGAAAATAAATGGATGCTTGAAAAGAATATGATCCCGGATTTTATCTGTGAGTGGGAATCGATGCGGGATTTGAATAACATTACCGACAAACTGGCCAAATGTAGTAGTTTCTTGATGCAGTGGGCTAAACACCATTCTAACTACAATGGCAAGGCTCTTGCACAAATGCGAGGTCAGCGGCAGGAAATTATGAGGAGCATGGGGGAAAAAACGACCCATGAGGATTTGCTAGCTGTGACAAATGAGATTGAACATGCAGAGGAAGTCGAGGCCGAGCATTGGAAGCAAAGGGCAAGGTTGAACTGGCTGGCCAATGGGGATAGAAACACAGCAGTCTTCCATGGGCAAGCTTCGAAGAGACGGAAAAGGAATGAATTTAAAGAGCTGACGGATGATTGGGGACGAGTTACTGCTACGGAGGAGGGTAAAGCGAGAATTATAGAAGATTATTTTGCTGTTTTGTTCCGGACTAACAACCCCACGACGGAGGATATAGCTCGAGTCACGGAGACGGTAAAGCCACGGGTGTCGGATGACGACTTGGCCATTCTTAACAGACCCTTTGATCGAAAAGAAGTGGAAGCAGCCCTATTCGAAATGCATCCATCCAAAGCCCTGGGGCCGGATGGATTCAATGCCCGATTCTTCCAGAAGTTTTGGCCCGTAATGGGAGATGAAATTACGGAAAAAATCCTTTCGATTCTTAATGAAGGGGACGATATTGGAGAGTGGAACAATACGTTGATTTGTTTGATCCCAAAGACTGCGAGACCAACAACAATGAAGGATTTCAGGCCTATTAGTTGTGTAACACCACGTACAAGATTGTGGCTAAGACGGTGGCGAACAGACTAAAACAAATCCTGGGGAGGGTGATTGACGAGGAACAAAGTGCGTTCATTCAAGGCCGCCTAATTACAGATAATGTCCTCATTAGCTATGAATGCCAGCACTGGCTTCGAAATAAGAGGCGAGGGAAAGACTATTATGCGGTGGCAAAGACGGACATGAGCAAAGCGTATGATCGAGTGGAGTGGCCCTTTCTCGACGAGATGATGCGACGGCTTGGCTTCCCGGATGATTTCTGCAAACTCATAATGAGATGTGTTCAAACTGTTCGGTTCTCTTTTCTGGTCAATCGGAGAGCGTACGGGAATGTGACTCCTTCTCGTGGACTTCGACAGGGCGACCCTTTATCACCCTTTCTCTTTGTCCTCTGTGCGCAAGGTTTTTCTTCGCTTCTTCACGAGGCAAAGACGACGAAGAGGATCTATGGCATACCCTTAGCTCCAAAAGAAATACATATAACTCATCTCTTTTTTGCAGATGATAGTGTTCTCTTCTTCAAAGCAACCAAAGAAGGGACGATGGCAGTGAAGGATGTGCTAACGGCCTATGAACGAGCCTCGGGTCAGTGCATCAATTTGGACAAGTCCACGATGAGTTTTAGCCCCAATACCAGAGAGGAGACAATACAACAAACCCTTGGGTTGCTAGCAATGAGACGGGAACAAGGGGAGCAAAGGTACTTAGGGCTTCCAACCTACTGCACTAGACAAAAACGGCTGCAATTCGGATACATCAGAGATCGAATTCAGAATCACATCTTGGAATGGAATCAACGGCACTTCTCGGCAGGCGGCAAAGAGGTTCTTATTAAAGCTGTCATTCAGGCTATTCCGACATATGCTATGCAGTGTTTTAAGCTCCCAGATAACATATGCTCAGAAATTCATAAGCTATGTGCTAGTTTCTGGTGGGGTGATCGGAAGGAAAAGCATAGACTCCATTGGGCTAGATGGACAAAGTTGTGCAAACCAAAGAGCAAAGGAGGACTCGGCTTCAAGGACTTGCGAAAATTCAATCTCGCTCTTCTAGCTAAGCAGCTTTGGCGTATAATTCAAAACCCTTGCTCTTTGGTGGCCAGAATTTTTAGAGCCCGATACGGAGTAGGGGATGACATCCTTACGGCCCGAGCTAGGCCGAACTGTTCCTATGTGTGGCGTTCGCTTCTCAGCAGTCAGGAAATTGTAAACAAAGGATTGATGTGGAAGATAGGAGACGGAACGCGAGTTCAGATTTTCAACGACCGATGGACTCAGGATTCATGTCATACGACGCTCAAAGGGAAAGGAGTGGGTTTAGCCCAAAATGCAACGGTGAACGAGCTAATATCCGAGGACGGTACATGGCTGCCGGATGCAGTGGAGCAGAATTTTTTTTGCGCATGAAGCCATGCGAATTCTCAACACCCCGATTAAGGAAAAATCTGCTCGAGACGAACAATGCTGGG
>JAYDZE010063298.1:0-25591 GCA_034509125.1 Monilaria moniliformis | reverse complement strand
TACAGCTTTGGAGTGGTCTTGATCGAGCTCATATCGTCCCTGCAGGCCGTGGACACCAACAGGCACCGCCACGACATCAACTTGGCTAACATGGCCGTCAACAAGATCCAAAACCATACGTTGCACGAGCTGGTTGATTCGAGTCTTGGCTTTGAGACGAACACTACTGTGAGACGGATGGCTACATTAGTCGCTGAATTGGCTTTCCGATGCTTGCAGCAAGAGAAGGATATGAGACCCTCCATGGAAGAAGTTTTGGAAGCTTTAAAAGGCGTCAAGAATGAAGACTTGAATGCTCACAAGGTTGAAATTGTTGACATATTGGTGGATGATGAGACTGGGCCGCTGAAGAGCAGCGTTGCGCCGCCGTCTCCAGACTCCGTTGTGGCTAGCGGCTCAACGCCCAATTCTAGTGCGTGAGCTCACTCACCTTAATGTTTTGTTTTCTTACATGGATCATACGGCGCATTATACATATATTTGGTTCCTTTCATGTTTATGTCTGTCCGTCTATATAGAGCAACATGATTTTGATAACAAGCTTTAGAGGAATGTATATAGTAAATGGTCTGTGTGAATATTTATAGATGTTTAGGCCTCATTTACTTTATAAGTTTAGGATTAGGCTAGATAGACTAAATATGACATAAATGTATTCGGATTAAATTAATATGTCAATTATCCATGTACTCCAATTTTAATAGATTTTTTCTGATAATTTTTGTTAATACATTAACTATTCATGGACATGTACACATACATGCATTTTGTTTACTTGGAAGTGCACAAGTGGATATCTCTTTTTCCCAAAATTGTACTCATTAATCATCTCCAATTTAAAAAATTTCAACAGGTGAAATGAGTAGAAAAATTTCCTACATAGCCTCAACTACTCAACAAAAATGAAAAAAGCATTAATTTCCATAATCAAGAAATATGGCTTATTAAGAAAAAAAAAATCATCTAATAAAGGAAATAGACTATATTTTAGATACACACAAAAGGAATTGAGCTGTACAAATCTGAGAGGGAGAATAGGAGCATACAATGATAAAGAAAAATCATATAATAATAATTCCCTATGAGTTATGAAATTTTATAATTCCCAATAAAATACTAGTGACTTTGGGATTATCAATTAGTCACGAGCTGATACAACACAAGATGCCATTAATCCCTATCTAATTGTAAATATGCTCGTGAACAACTTTTGTTGAGTCTATAAAAACAATTTCCCTGTTTTTAAGAAAATATAAAGCTCTCAAATATTGGCACCTTGATTCATTTGTACTTTTATTTATATTGAGATTTTATATTTTATATATTTTTAAGTAAACATTATGTAATAATCCTATTAAATGAAGATTGTTGATGGTGGTTGATAGACTTTAGAGGAAACAAAATTAAATAACCCAATTTTTACAGTAATGCAAAAAAGAAAAAGAAAAAAGAAAAGTAGAGAATTAGAAATTAGTAACTATTGCCAATTTCATGACATGTGACAACTAACGGTCAAACATGTAAATCAAATTTCCGAATCAATCATAAGATCAACTTGACTTGAGCCGTAAATTTATTTGTAACCCCTGCAATCTCTTCACATGCCCTATCAGTAAAGTTTGTCCAGAAACGTCATTTTATTAATCCACTGATAATTATTCTGCTACTTTTTAATTTCGTCCCATAAGGCCATAACTTTATATACTTATTTTTCACTAATAATTTATATATTATTCACAAGAAAAATCTTAATTATTCAGTCCCATTACTTTATTTTCATACTTATTTCTAAAATTTTCAGTAATAATTTATAAATTATCCACATGAAAGGTTAATATATGTATGCGAAGCCATAAATAAAATTGAAAGTATGACCATTGCACGACTAAAACTTAAAAACCGTAGTTATAAAATTGTTGGTCTCATATATGTTGCTGTTCTTGTGATACATGTAAAAGCATTTTATTTTGTAATCTTTGGGTGGGTTGCGCCGCTGTAGCTGTAGTATGAAGTCGAGTACAAGCCAAGTAAGTTGTGTACTATCTACTGAAAGCAATTATATTACAATTATGCTTATTCTTATTTAGTTTTAGTATTACAAAATCTAACACATAACTTGTGCTATAATCTAAATCATAGTTTGTACATATTTGTTTGATTTCCCTTTTCTTTATATGTTTCATATTTATATAAATATTTTTTTCATAATTAATTTCTCTGTAGTTTTCAACTTTATTTAAGCTACCAACGTGGACAAAAACTAGAGTTGCACTACACGAGAAACTGCTTAATAGGACCCAACATTATCAAAAGCCTCCTATTATTTTATAGGTGATAATATAGAGTTGCTCTAAATAATGTATTTTGGTTTTGTAATGTGATAAAAAGAAATACCATATTACTTGATTCAAAAATCAAAATCATTCTACGCAAGAAAAAGTGAATAGACTCTAAAAATCCTTCTTTCTTCCGCAAAAACAGACATGTTTCAGATTTATTTTTAACACAAATTCGGAATTTGAGCATTTGGAATAAGAAACCAAAAATCGATACTGAATTAATCTAATCAATCCGTATAGACCGCCGCTGGCGTCACTCCGGAATCCCGACGAGCACCGGCCGCCAGGCTCTCCTCAACAACAACCGCTGCCGGAAAGTCGCCGACAGCGGCCGGAGCAAGCGTCCACCACCTCTACTCAATTCACCGCCGGACGGCAGCAGCATTTCTCTCACATTTTCCGAAACCGCCTCCCCTAACGGCGGAGGCGACGAAACAAACAAATCCTTCAGCTTGTTGCTCACTAACGACTCTTTCCTCTTCTCCGGCGCGCTTCTCTTGTCGCTGCTCCCCCTCCGATCCGAGGAGGCGTCACAGCACCGCGGAGGCAGCCGTCTCCCGCCGCCGCCTGTTGCGCGGCTGAGCAGCATTCGGAGTGTTTTTCTCCGGCGCAGGTGGATCACTGGACTCGCCGACGGACTCCTGGTAGGACTGGCGGCGACCGTGCACTGAGTCGCCAGTAGCTTGAATTTCTGCAGAGTTGCCATTTCGCTTCAATTGATGATTTCACTATCTATGCATGTGATTTTCTCCAAATTTGATTGGTTTTATCGCTTGATTTGTGGATTTAGTTTCAGTGGCTGAGGAAATCGGAGTCAAATAGATAGAGGAACTAGGGATTGGAATAATAGTTAGAGGGAGAGAGGGGAAAAGTGATAATTGGGCTTGTTGTGAAGGGGAGGGAATGGGCATGGAATAATTCCTTGCTTGTTTATATTTATGTTGAAGTATGGAAGTGAGTGAACAGAGAGAGAGAGAAAAAAGGGGGAGAGAGAGTGGAAGTGGAAGGAGAATAATTCAGAATACGGAGGGGGTGGGGCTTTTGAGGCTTCCATCAAATTTTATCATTATTCTTACACGTGGCTAGGAATGCGGGCCTCAGGCCCACTCTTTACTGGACTTTCTCTACAAATCCCATATAATGATATCAATTATTTTCATTCCTTCTATACGAACAAAATAGAAAATTAAAGTAATATACAAGGAATTCTAATACTATCTCGAATGCTACTTCTTCATCTTTCATTTCTGTCACTTATTCATTGTCTATTTACGACCCCATGCAATTTTTTACTTCATTTATTTCTCTAAAAATAACACACATATTCTTATCCCTTTACCATCTATTTTCTTATATTATTCATTTGTCTCCTCTCTTATTTTTTTTTTCTTATTTCTTATATTTATTATATATTCTAACTAAATTGAATTTATGATTAATTAAAAATGTGAATTTTATCAAAATAAAAAATTATATAATTCAAATCTTAAAATTATACTCCATCTGTCTCACTAAACATATATCACTTTCTTTTTAGTTTGTCTCATCAAAGATGTCACACTTCTATATTTGGAAAAAAAAGGTATATCCTAAATAACTTTTTCTCTCTCATCATTAATACATCCAATAACTTTTTATCTCACATTATTAGTTTCTCTATGATAATTAATACATCAAATAAATTTATGTCTCTCTATTTAGACACTCTAAACAAAAGGCTAATAAAATCCCGTGTCATTACAAAGTATGACATCTTTACTGGAACAAAGGGAGTATAATTTGCAATTGCGTATATTTATATATCTAAACTAAATTAAATTCAAATAAAATTCATTAAAATTTTAAATTCAATTTAATTCATATGCAATAAAATTATTTAAAATTTTAAATTCAATTAACTTCATTAAATTTTTAAATTTATATTATAATTAATTTCAAATATTAATTAAATTTATACGCTGATAAAAAATTAAATATCATTTAAAAGAGGAAAAGAGAAAAAATGAAATAAATAACGAAAACAAATGAAACAAAAAACTAAAAAAAGAGAAAGGTAAAAATAAAAAAGAAAACGAAAAATATATGAATATACACCAAAAAACAAATAAAGAAAAAAGGGTTAAAATTAAAAATTGGTGGTGCTGAATTCGAAACCAACACTTTCAGATTCCAAGAGTACTCTACAACTGGACTATACTATGTTTTTGTAATAAAATCAACACACGAAATTGTAAAGAAATGAAGAAAAACAGAAAAAAGTTGGTGAGCCAACCCTTGGCTTTTCCCTTCATATTGTGTCGTCCGTCTCTTCATGCTCCCGTAATGCGTCCCGCGTGTGTTTTAGCTTAATGTTATATTCTAATAAACAAGTGTAACAGTATGTAAGATGGTATTATAGATAAATGAATATTATCTTCAAGAGAAAATTATCTTAATTTGTGTAATAGTTAATTGTATGAAATGGTTAAAATGGTATAGGATCCACTTCAGTCTTTCTTTCTTTTGTAGGAAAAGGACCTACGTTAGTTTAATGAACTATCAGTTATCAATAAGTCTAGTATACCTATATATATCGAATTGGGGAACTCGGGTGTCCAAAATTCATCAAAAGTGTGACTGACTAACTATTTATTAGTACTAGTTCTAAAAATATTTGAACTAGTATTGAAAAATTATGTTGAAATGAAAATTATGGTAGATGGTAGTCAAGAATCTCTAGTCCCCACTTTTCTAGTAATTACTAAAAAGTTGAGAGCCTCACAAATGCTTTTGCCATTTTACTCCAGAAAAGACAAAAGTAAAGGAGGCCGATGGTCAAAAGGTAATGGAGCTTGCTTCCCAATATCTTTCAGAAATCAAATTCCGTCACTTTCTTTCACCACCCTTAATTTATTTATTTGTTCAGTTTCTCCAATTAGGGCATATATATGGACTATGCTACTAGTATATTGGATACTAAATCTAGGTAGGTAATGAGTTACATGTGCACGTATAGACTATTATTGAGCAAATTAATTTAGTCTTTCTTTCTTTTTTAACATGATGTGTTATGTCTAGTTATATTGCAAAAATAAATTCTATTTTCCTATAAATTTAGGTTAACGATTAACGATACTATATCATGCATGGAATATGTAAAATAATATTATTCGATAAAACAACAAAATATGAAAATAATATATCAGTGGTTTTTGCAAGACAGCACACAAATATATTTTTCACAAAAAATATCCCAATAACTAAATTTGTGAAAGCTTTTTAAAATTCGACTTTTCCTTTTAACTTTGATTATATATAATCTTTTCTTTTTTACTGGTAGTGGTAGGTTGGGAGTATTGAAATTTGAAAGCGCCTGGATCAAGACAACAAGCCTTGAGAAAAGGACTGTTAAAATAATAATCCGAATTGAAGTTCAATCTCATTTTAGTTTGCCTTTGGAAATGTTTCTGCTTCTCTTCAATTTTTCCTTATAGACAAATGGAGATTGTTAATTCTTATCCTCATGTAGTCAAGCTCAAGCCAGATTTTCATTACTTATCAAAAGCATTTCAAATTCGTCTTTTTGCAAAAATAAAACTCTACTTACACATTGCTATATGTAATTCACTCTCAGTAAATCATTTGCTAGACGCAGGTACCAAAGTCTTGACCAATTTTTATTATTATTACGGTTGCTGGATTTATAGTTATATTTATGGTGATAGGTGCAACATTTGTCTATGGGACTTCTTCTTTTCATCACAATAGCTGGTATTCATTCTTTTCATATTCATTATTGACTAATGCAGCTAACAACTTGATTAAAAAAATTAACCAGGCAAGGATTTCCACCTTGTTTATAAATTATAATTAGTCCGTGAGTCAAACTCCCACTTCTCTGTTTTTTGAATAGTTATTATATTTTATTATATTTGAGCCCATTACATAAATATATATCTCCATTAATTCTCCACGACGTTGTATTAGTGAAAGCGATCATGATCCTCAAGAGAGGACTAAACTAGCTAATAGAAGCCATCTAAAACTCCCTTCCTAGCTCTCAACAACAACAAAAATGAAGGACTTGTGATACACACATCTTCCTCGTAAGCCTTGTAGTATTTGTAATTCCGACTAGTGTGTGCCAAAACGAGTACGAAACCTGCAGGCAGCCATTTCAGCGTGGAGACTCAAGGAATATACCCTATCCATTCTACGTGCGGCAGAGACAGTCCACTTTCGTGTGGCTCTCCGGGCTTCGAGATCTCTCATTAACACCTCACAAATAATCTACCGTGTCCTTGATATCGACAACCAGATGCAGTCTATTGATTACGAGATTAGGCTTATGATTGTCCAAAAACGTGATCAATCACACGATTGGAGCCGAGGCGATCAAGGAAACGAGGCCGATTCTAGAGTAGATGTACTAGAAACCATCAACAATGAACAAGGTTTATCAGATTAGATGAGAGATTGTTGTGTTGTTAAGTCTAAGAAAGATTAGAATTAGAGTTCATGGGTTTGAAGAAATTCTAATTAGATTAGGATTCTGCTTATGCAATTTTAGAGAGCACACCATATTCTTATCAGAAATTCTCTACTATAAATTGGCCCTACACCATATTCTTATCAGAAATTCTCTACTATAAATTGGCAGCGCTTACAGACATAGTCTTGTACAGACAACTTGGATAATCAATTCTAGTATTCTTTATTTATTTTTTTGTTATAATTATGTAGTGTTATTTACCAAAGTTTATTGCCGCTCCTGATCACTTTCTTTTTAGGGTGAACATTCATATTTCGGTTCGTATTAAGCAAAAATACGAAACAATCCAAAAATCCAAATTTTTATAAAAATGAATTGAACCAAGTTGCCCGAAAATTCAAATCTGAAAATTTAATTATGATATTCGATTCGAACCAAAAAATCTAAAATAAAATACCAAAAAATCCAAAAGAATAAAAAATCCGAAATTCTGAAAATCCTAAACTCATTTTTCTGGAACTCATTTGGGGATAGATGGAGTATATTGAATATTTGTACACATAGATAAATAATGTAGAAATAACTTTGGTAAAAAAATGCAAAGATTTGTCAATTATCTGTCACAATCTAGACAAAGGGAATTTAAGATAATCAAACAAAGAAAAGAAGATGATTGCAGCAGACTACAACCACCTTCACCATGACTTTCTTCAAAATTGCCAAAACAGATACATCTGATGAGAAAAACATTTAATTTTTGTTTTTTTGCATAGAACATCAGTAGTGTAGTTAAATTTGAAGGATTTCAAGCCTACTACTGTTGCTACTGATCCAACATAACAAATATACGCAAATTTTGGATAAGCAGAGAAGCATAAACATAGTGAGTGCTCGGTGCTGGAGAACATAGGCGCAGAGGCTGCGGGAGAGCAAAAAATTAAGAAATCAGAAATGGATCTGGAGGAAAAAGATGAGCTAAGCAATCAGAATAATTAAATGAAGCCGAAGAAGGAAAGGTACTCGTAGATCCCGAGATATATGTGTACCAGATTAGACGACGACGTTGCGGTGGCGAAGAAATATGAAGCGGCGACCGGTGGTGGCTGGCGGCTGGAGCTTGACGGAAGGCGACGAGTGAAGGCTAAAGTTGAAGAGGAGACGATGTGTTGAATCGAGAACTCCTTGAGCAGCTTAGCGGCGCTGTTTCAGTTTTTGAACGTTTAGAATTAGAGTTTTAGTATTTTAGACATTAAATATTAGAATATAATATATATTCGAATAAATTTCGAATTTCATTTTTTTTTTTGGATTTTCAATATATTAATTCAAATTGATCCAAAAATTCGAAAATCTTGAAAAACTCAATCCGATTCGAATCAAAAATTCGAAAAATCCGAACCACGTTTTAAATTTCAGTTTGATTCGAATTGAATACTCGGATTTAACCCTTACTTCCTTTCCAACTTTAATTATTAGATCACAAAGTTTATCAGTCAATTAAATGTATTATTATTTATCACTCTGCTGAGCACGAATTCTAATGTTGAACGGTTACGTATGTCAAAGTTTATGGCTAGGAATTCTTCGCCGTCCAAAATGATTGATGGAATTTGTTCGTCGTTTGGACCAAACATGTTAATTATATTCATGGTATGAATTTTGAAATATTGCAAAATATTATCCCATGGTCAGATATAAATTGCAAATATAGCATGAATCTATATTTTCGAGTTGGAGATTATGATGTAAAAAACTTGAATTTTATGTAGATATATATTTTAATATTTTTAGCAAATTATGTGGAAATATATTTTTCAATTAAGCAACAAAACAAAATCGTTTTGATGGTCAGTCTATTGCAGTGAAGGTCTTACAAGCAACTCACAACCACAACTACGTAGAAGAGTTCATCAATGAAGTTACAAGCATCGGTAGAACCTCCCATATCAACATTGTCAACGTCTTGGGACTGAAGGGCTTTCCTCTATGAATTCATACCAAACAAATTCATTGGATAAGTCATCTACACGAATGTACGCGATTGCAATTGGAGTTGCTCGAGGTCTTGAGTATCTACACAGAGGTTGCAACACGAGGATCGTGCATTTTGGCATCAAGCCACAGAATATACTCTTGAACGATTTTTTTTGCTCCAAGATAAGAAATGAGGATATCCTCAAAAAAAAGGAAAAAAAAAAGAAGAGAGAAGAAATGAGAACCATCATGCACCCTATATTAGGAAACAATTGACAATGAAACAAATTTTGTGCATCATTTAACATCATCAAATTTCACTGTAAACATATGCTGACATGATCGAGGGAATTTTTCCTACGTGTGCATAGTTCTGGCTAGCGAAATGGCATGGTTTAGGTTCATAGGAAGTGCCTTTGGGACATAGCAAATTACCTACAAATTTAGGTTTGTGCAGCCATAGCATCTATCTGTACAGATAGATTGTTTACTAGAAGACGACTTGCAAGACAAGAATAGCTATTACCAAAGATGATCTTTTTGTCTATGGATGTACAAGAAATTTTTATAGTAATTCCCGAAGTAGATTAAGACATGAATAACCTTGCATGATAACCCAAGGCTTCTCTTTCTTGATGAAAAGCAATCACTTCATAACATAGCATCAACCACACTAAAATGGCTGCTGTTGTAGCCTTGTTTCTCTTCCTTTTTGTTGCCATTTCAGAAGCAGCTCTACAAGGAAACTCATATATTAACTTATCATCTTCCTTAACACCCACAACCAACCCTGCATGGCTCTCGTTTTCTAGAACCTTCGCCCTCGGGTTCCGCGATACAGCAGATGGCTATGCCGTCTGTATCTTTTTCGCCAGCTTCACGGAGAGGACTGTGGTGTGGACAGCAAACAGTGAGAATCCCGTCGTTACCGACGACGTTGTTCTGCTGTTAACTGAAGGTGGACTGGTCTTGCACAAGAGTGATAGCCAAGATATTTTATATCGGGTTGATAATTCTTCCCAACCTATAGCAGCGGCAGAAATGCTTGACAATGGCAACTTCGTGCTCTACAATTCTTATGGCAGAGTTATTTGGCAAAGCTTTGATTACCCGACCGACTCCCTTCTGCCCGGACAGCGCCTTCCACCGGGCGGGATGCTTCTATCAAGAGCTTCAGAGACGGACCTCACGACAGGGATTTTCAGGCTCTGGATGCAATTAGATGCAAACCTTGTCTTGTACTACGTGTACGGACTGGACACAGCGACAGATTCTTACTACTCGACAGAGACCTCCGGGGGTGGCAACGACGTCTCATTGAATCTTGATAATGATGGTCGTCTTTATTTGTTCAACGTGAGTTTCATACTGCAGAATCCAGATTTACAAGTGAATTTAACCACAGGAGGGAACCCTATAGTAGGGACCATCTATCTCGTGAGGCTCGATTGGGATGGCATTCTTCGTCTGTACAATCGATCGCTGCAGCGAGAAGATGATTGGAAATCACTGTGGTCAGTCACAGAGGACAAATGTTTACCTAAGGGTTTGTGTGGCATTAATAGCTACTGCACTTACAAGGATGAAGATGCTGATTGCCGATGCCTCCCCGGATTTGATATTGCTCGTGAAGGCGAATGGAGTGCTGGCTGCACCTCCAATTTCAGGGTAGACTGCAGAGACAAGAATCAAAGCAGAAAATATGATATGACAAGCGTTCTGAATGTAACTTGGGAAGACAATTACTACAGTGCTTCAAGAGGAACCACTGAAGAACGTTGCAAACAGGGCTGTCTAGAAGATTGCAACTGTATCGTAGCCTTGTTTAAAGATGGAGAATGTCGAAAGCAAAAGCTTCCACTAAGCTATGGCAGATTTTCTGTAAATGCCACAGACATGGCTTTTGTGAAAGTGATTAACTCCGTCCCTATCAATCCAGGCAAGAAACTAGAGAAGAGAACTATGAACTATCTCACACTTAACAATTTCTTTTCTTTTTGGGATATTTACACAGAAAACATGCGGGGGCTGACAAGTTAATCAGTTCTTCTACTACACAAGCTAACTTGATTAAAGTGCCACCTTTTTTTTCTGCATACTTTCTCCTTTTCAAGTGGGAATTTGTTAAAGTTATACCACCTTTCTGATTCTGAACTTACCTGATTTGTGTGTGCGCATTGACTACCAGTTCACTGTCTCTTTTCATTTATATGCTTGAAGAAATATTGCTATATTTCTTTCAGGATATCCAGGACTGCAGAGGCTTACCGATCTGCAGAAGAATGTAATAGTAGGTAAGTACCAAATAAATAATCTTGTACTCAAAGCTCACTAGGACTTCAATCACATATTATACATGTTCTAGTAGCTAAAACTGAACTACATATGTAGTCTGCCTAATTGTTCAAATTTGATTGGTTATGTTAGCTATTATTAAATTGTTTAGTTTATTTTCCCGTATCAATTTTGATGCAATTCTGCAACCTATACTATTTCTACCACTCGGCAGGGGTATCACTTGGTATACTTGGTCTACTTATATCTTTCATTATCTACTACATTGCAAGACAACGTGGATGGTGCAATCAGGGCAAGGAAATTAAACAGAGTCTTGACAAATTTGTAATCAAGCATGGATCTCTGGCTCCAAAACGATATTGCTACAATGAAATAAAAAAAATAACAAAGTCCTTCACAGAAAAACTAGGCCAAGGAGGGTATGGCGTTGTATACAAAGGAAAGCTACCTGATGGTCAGCTTGTGGCAGTGAAGGTCTTAAAGAAAACTCATGATGATGCAGAAGAATTTGTTAATGAGGTCGCCAGCATCAGTAGAACCTCCCATGTCAACATTGTCAATCTCTTGGGATTTTGCTATGAGAGAAACAAAAAAGCTCTAGTCTATGAATTTATGCCCAACAAATCTTTAGACAAGTTCATCTGCAAGAGCAAATCCACGGAACCAAATTGCTCCATGGGATGGAAGAAAATGTACGAGATTGCAGTTGGGGTTGCCCGAGGTCTTGAATATCTGCACAGAGGTTGCAACACCAGGATCGTTCATTTTGATATCAAGCCTCAGAATATTCTTTTGGATGAAGACTTTTGCCCAAAGATATCAGATTTTGGGCTTGCTAAATTGTGCATGAAGAAGCAGAGCATGATATCTATGCTTGGGACAAGAGGAACTATAGGGTACATTGCTCCTGAAGTATTCTCAAGAAATTTCGGTGTAGTTTCTCACAAATCAGATGTCTACAGCTATGGTGTTATGCTTCTTCGAATGGCGGAAACAAGAACAAATGTTGAGACTAAGTCATCCCAATCAAGTGAACATTATTTTCTTGAAGATATTTACGAGCGCGTACTAGTGCAAAATGAAAAGATTCATGCTCTCTTGACGGAAGAGGAAGAAGAAGTTGTAAGGAAAATGTTAATGGTAGGTTTTTGGTGCACTCAGACAGCTCCACTAGATAGGCCGTCAATGAATAATGTAGCAGATATGTTGCAAGGTAATCTGCAGTCTATACAGATTCCCCCAATGCCATTTTTGCTCTCTTCCCCAAAACCACAATTCTCATGTTCACTTCCTGTAATTGAAGAAACGTATACAAGTTCATATGGTTTAATAAACCATTATTAACCTGTTGTATACAAGTTTTTTTTAGTAAAACAAAGTTTTATATCAATTTTTCGCTAACTCAATCATCTTTTTAGTTTTTACATTATGCTCATTCTATCTTAAATCCAGTTATGAACTGCAAAGATTGGAATGTTTTTTTTTCTAATAAAACTTAGTGTAAAGCATGCCAAGCCCATTTATTACTATAAACTTGGCATGTAAAGCCATAAACAAACTTAATCATTTATGCTAAATAAGAAAACTGCACTATCATAGAATCCACTCTAGGGGAAATCACCACATTAGGTTATATTCGAATTAGAAGGAATACTTACCAGCTGATGTGATCTGATGCAACCGTCTCTTTGTCCTCGGCATTGGTAAGCTCTCCAACATTTCTTCTATAGGTACTGCAAATGTAAAGAGCTAATTCAATATCCTGAATGAACCCCAGTGGCAAAATCGATTGTACTTCATTCATTTGACATGTGGAGAGAGGATAGATGGTATTTCCCAGTTCAACAAGTCCTGGCATTATCTTGTTTACTGCCAAGTGCCAACTTCAAGTGGAGAAGAAAATAGATTAAACTGCAAAAGTGTCAAATCAAAGAAAAGACAAAAGAATCATTTTATATGACTCATGAAACAGAACTTTTAACTTATAAGCTCACCAAAAAACCCTCTGCTGATGGCTTTTATCAAACCACAGAAAGCAAATCCCAAAAGCTGCCATTTTCAAACCTTTATCTCAGTCAAACTAAAATTTGCCGAGAGCATGAATAATAAATCTAACATGCCCTTCAAGGGCATTGCATGACTTGTTTGACTGAGCTCTATCCCATCTCACATCAAAGAAACTTCATGTGATTTACAACAAAATACGCATGTCGCTTATCAGCTTTAGCAATTAACCCATCTTTCTGAAAGCTCATCCTGCAAATTTGTGCATATGATCCGGGGGCACTCGGAGTTATCATACATGAGACAGTGCGGAGGATGAAATCCAAGCAGTTTATTCAAGAAGAATTCAGCATATCTGTTTATCATTAATCAATCATCATTAATAATTCACTTGAAAGACTGCATCAAGTGTCAGAAAGTAAAACAGAATACACATACCAACCTTTGCTTGATATCACAGATTGCCTGCTCCCGTTGCCTGGCAAAGAACTTCAATGACTATTGAAGAGGAAAAAGGAAAAGCCAGAGTATAAAGCACACAAGCAAAAGATGGAGTCACACGTTTATGGAGTTCTTTTTAAAAAATAATCAAATGTTTATTGAATTAAGCAAAAAAGTCAAAAGACAAGTTCATCCTATATGTTTATGAGCTCAGAGATACTTACTCAGTGACCTGGATAATGCCTCTTTTTTGTTCAGCAAATTTACTGCAGCTGACTTAGGCCGTTTATAGTTTTGACCACGATAAACTATAATTGCATGCCCTTCTTTCAGTTTAACTACAGCAACCAAGATCCCACCACTTTCTGCCTCAACACATTTTGCTGTATGCATGACCTGCGAAAAAAGATTTCTGCATTGTAATCACTTTACAACTTCTCTGTGCTTCCAGTGTTGGTGCATTCCTTCTATGACACCATCATAGACCCCACGCCTTCCTGTGGCCATAACATGTCATATAGGCACATATGAGTGAGAAATCGATATGAAAGTTTCATACTCGTTACCTGAAACTCATACGCAGGTGGGCATTCCGCTGTAACTAATAGTATTAAAATAAACTATTCAAGATTTGATAAAGCTCTTACAAGCAAAGCAGCTTTTAGAGTTGCTATAGGTATAAACAGAGTCCTGGATCCAGACACATTGACAGTGAATATTGAGGAGTTTTTGGGGAAAGACAACTTTTGAGAATCTGGTTAAAGTATTTAATGTAACTTATGAGAACAACAAAACTTGAGTCATGCATCGTATCAGAGGTGTATATTAACTGGAACTCACAACTATTGCCAGCATAAAAAAATAATAAGCAAAGAAAAATTGCAAGATAAGATTTTCTTCTTACCAAGCACTAAGCTGCTACTGATCCTTAACCCCATCTTACTCAAGCACACTCTTTCCTCATGGATATAATCTCCAGATCCGGTTCTTCATCAGATAGTCTTGATTCATTTTTCAGTTTGTCTAATACCTTTGCAGATTTCTCAATCTTCTTCCTAAGCTGTAAAGTAAACAAATGTGTATCCCCATGGTACTTGTTATAATAGTAGAATACAATGTAATATGAAACAATAAATCTTACAAGGAAGAGCTTTCGTTCTTGATCTTTCATTTCTTTCTCTAATCTTCCCTTTCAGCTTCCAGCTTAACATCAACTTCTGTCTTCTCTTTCTTCAGGCTCCCACTTTCTGAGTGCATTCTATGAAACTCTGATAAAGTGTCCATGACGTCCGAGCTAATTAAATGTTCGCTAGTAATGGAGAAGCTTTTGGTAGAAGGCGAGCAAGCTTCCTCAAATATGTAAGCTCAGCATCTACCAGCTTTGCTCTAGTAAAAGGCGGACACAGCCTGAAAGGTGTCTTATATCCTGGAACGACAGCTGCAAGCAAGTTTCATCAACTGGTAAAGGCTTTCGCATCCACCAATCAACAAAGTGAGGGCCTAAGTCATCCAGTAACCTATCAGCTTCTCTTTCATATAGTGATGCCATCTGTAAATTTTCGCATTTACCATCCCTCTCATGAATCAATTCATCAAGGTTACTTCCACCAGAAGTTACTCGAGCAACAGTTATGGTATTTTGGTAATCAATACTTGAGGAAGAATTTCCTTGATCGCAAGCAGACTTGTAATTCATATTTCGAAGATTTCTCAAAACCAGACCCATAATTGCACCCTCTATAAACAGCATGAAAGTCTTTACTCCCCCAAACAACAAGCGCTCCAGTCTTTAACTGCTCAGAAATATAGTAATGTATCATAGATGGAGCCCGCACAACATTTTAACCATGCACGATACAACAAGAAAAACCAAAAATATAAATGCATTATCTTCACTGAAGTAGAGTCGCTCATAGCCCGTATGTCAAAAAAGTAAAATGATGTATAGCATATGACGGACTTCAAGAAAGGACTCCACTGAAAGATAAGACTATATGAATCGAAATCGTAACACCAAAGATGAACTGATAAGGATGCTTATGTCGCACAAAATATCTTTTTTTTCTTCTGTTTATTGTTCTTTTTTGTGCATTCTATAACCATGAATTTAATCCTTCACAGCAGCATAAAATATATTCTATGATCTAATAATGAGCCCTGATACTATATCCTTCTCATGTTTGCGGGGTGCCAGTTTCAAAACGAAAGAACACGTCATCCTTATGAAACCATGGTCCTTAAATTAGCCCACGACACATTCAAATTGCAGTAATAATGCAAAGCAACTAAGCAGCCGAACCTCAACAACTCTCGAGCTCTATCCATATTTCCGCACAAGGGAACATCATAATTAAGCAATGCCAGCTCATTATCTCTCCAAAGCAAATGAACTTGATCAACAACAGCTTGAGTAACCCCAGCTTTCATAACCTTCACCCATTTCCTTATCAATGCAGCCTCATATCTCAACCGTTCCAGCAACATTCCATCAAGGCTCAGTTCCGCAGCCGTCACTACCTTTCCTTCTTCGCCCTCCTAATCACCATTTTCTCCTCCCTCTGCCATGGCAATTTCTTGAATTTCACTTCATTCCCCGCCACAAACAAGGGTATATCGAACATATCACTTTCCAAACTCCCCTCAGCAGCCACGCCTTTCACCTCAACTTCAGCATCACCTCCATTATCCCCACTTCCCCATAGGTCTTCAGGTGCAAATTTGAACTTACGATTTTCATGGTTTTTGCTAGCCGCTTCTAAATCCTGCGTTCCCTGAAGTTTCTCAAAGCCTTTAAAAATTTTCTTCATCGCTAACCTGCGCCTTCCGCCCCCCACCTTTACGGTCATATCCTCATCAGGATGTTCCCCAACTCTATCAAACTTTAGACCCTTTTTAGATCGCCGCTTCAGCGATTCCATTTCGTCGGGCATAAAAAAAAAGAGCTTCAGTCATCCATGGCGCAGTGGGAGCTTTAATTGTTGAACGAGAATGCGGAATCGATTCTGATGATTTCGCATAGGATTCGTCACTTTCACACTCAATTCTTTGTGCTTAGAGTTTTACTGCCATTGTTGGGAGAGCAAGAATAAGTGATGAAACAATACTGGTTTGTGAAAATGCTGCAAAATTATGAGGGGAGGGAGGGATTCAATGATGGAATGTATTAGTGATGGAATTTGATTTCGGAGAGAATAATTTTCTGTCTTCGTCACGAGCCGAAAAAATAAGAGCGGCGCCACCACACCTGCAGCGGAAATGTGGACGGATTTTTTTCTCAAGTTTCTTAAATGAGTTTTTCTTTTTACTTCTGTAAATGGTAAGATGCATGAGACGATAAAACGACATGTTGAAGGAAGACGCATCTTCTATACATATTATAGGCAGCAGTAGACGCTTCACACACGCACACCGCATAATTACTCATTCCAAATTGTCACCATTTTCTCCGACTTTTGGCATATTTTACTGGCAAATTTTATTGAACATCATTTAAAGGTATAAGTTTTATTGTTATTATTATATTTATGCTATAATTATTACATTTTTGTTGAATTTTTATATATTTAAGATTTAACAAATAGTATTATTTGATAAATGAAGTATTTAGAAACATGTTATTTATGGATTTATTGCAAGAATTATGTAATTGTATGTGATGTTATATTGCGGTGGTAAAATAATCCAGGCTGTTGGTATTGGTATCGCTTATGACTCACCGTATTCGAAAGCATACATTGTATTGAATAAGAGCATTACATATGATGAATTAGTTATGATGATTTGTGAAAGAGTGATAGTAAATATGTATCACCAGAAAATTTTAATAATATGAAGACGTCTTGTAGTTCTGGGAAATGGATACACCTATGTAGGCATGCCACCTGATGAAAAATGCATGCAATATATATATTTAGTGATGGTGTTGAAACATGTTAAGTTGAAATGATGATTGAGTTTCCAATGGTTACTCAACAAGAATTTCAAGCAACCACTACTTATGAAGCAGGGACGTCTAGGAGGGACGAATATTTAGAGCAAGAGGATTGAATTATATGTTGGAGGTAAAATTTAAGCTACAATTCTGATGGTGAAGACAACACATATACTCCGGGGAGTGAAGCAATGATATTGACAACATAAATTCTGGTGGTTCAGATCTGCGTTGTCCTTCGTGGGCAGATGATTCAGACAATTCTGAACATTTTAGTGATGAATCAGACGAAGATTCTTGTGAAGATTCTTGGATGGTATAGTGCACCTATTTTTTATGGTAATGCAGAATAACACATGGTATTGGGATGAGAGCAATCTCACACATATCGACTTCGGCACAGTTTGATAGCAAGCTATGTTTGAACACTTTTGTGACTTTGTGGCATTTGAAAGTTGTGCGACAGTTCGTGGTTGCGAAAAATAAAGGGAAAAGATGGCATGCAGTATGCAAATTTTCGTATGGGTTGCAAGATCGAGTCAGACTGGGCTGAAATGTAGTTGGGAGGTCCGAGCAACATTGCGAAAGCATGATGGAAGATAGGAAATAAGAATGTGGGTTAATGAGCACACTTGTCTTGGTCGTCGAAATTTAAGGGGGCACGCTCACTTTACGTCAACAATAATTGCTTTGTGTGTTCGGCATCAAATTGAAAATGATGCTGATTACAAGCCGTGAGCCATCAAGAACCACGTGGAGAACAAATACCACGTGGAATGTAGTTACAAAAAAGTCTGGTATGCTTGTAGGAAAGCAATTAAGTTTGTATATGGCGGATGAGAGGGCTCATTTAGAGAATTGCTCAAATATATGGCTAAATTGCAAAAACAGAATCTCGATACGGTTGTTGACTGGTTTCATAATGAGAGATTGAGCTCTGAGACGAACAAGATTTTCAAGTATGTATATTGGGCATTTGGGTCAGCCATATTGGCATTTCAAATTTGCAAATCAGTTTTAACTGTTGATGGACACACTTAAGGGGAAGACTCAAAGGTAAACTACTGATTTTAGTAGGTTTTGTGCTAATAAGAAATGTTTGCCTGTTGCGTGTGCTATTGTAGATGAAGAAACCAATCACAGTTGGAATTGGTTTCTAGGCCTTGTTAGAAGTTATGTAGCAATTGGTGATAGACAGTTATGCATAATATCTGATAGGCACCACGGAATTATAATTGTCATGAATTCTGAGGTATGACAACAAGTACCAAAAGACCATCACAGATATTGTTTGGTGTACGTTAGGAAAAATGTGTTGCAAACTATAAGAGCGTAAATGTGAAAAGTTTTGTATGGGCAATGAGCATTGGAACACAAAAACGGAAATTCAACAAATGAATGCATGCACTTGTGACTTTTAGTGATGGGGCTTTGAGGTACCTCAAATAGTTAGATAGAGCGAATTGGACTCTGACATACGAAAAATATCGTAGATGGGACGAGGCTACAACTAACATAGTAGAGTGCTACAACAATGTGCTAAAAGGTGCACAAGAACTACCAATAAGAGCTTGTATTGATTTGACGTTCTGGAGGACTATTGAATAGTTCATTAGCAGAACAACTGAAGCACGATATTGCAAAAGTGACTTGACCCCATGGGCCATGAAGATAGTGAACAAGAAGAATGCAAGAAGCCAAGGACATTGTGTTAGGTGATGTAACATACAACAAGGGATTTATGAGGTCCAAATTAGATAGCGAGCTGCTGGAAAGGTGGAAATACTCACACTGTCGAGTATATGAAAGTAAAATGCACATGTGGAAAGTGACAGATGTATAAAATACCTTGTTCGCACGTTGTTCGAGATCATGGTGAGGATATGTTTGATCTTTTTCATAGTGTGTATCACAAAGAGATTTGGCTGCAGGATATTTTGGGTTTTTCAGTCCACTTAGATACCTAGATTATTGGGATGAGAGTGATTGGACCTTAAAGTG
This sequence comes from Monilaria moniliformis, assembly GCA_034509125.1. NCBI lineage: Eukaryota > Viridiplantae > Streptophyta > Magnoliopsida > Caryophyllales > Aizoaceae > Monilaria > Monilaria moniliformis. The sequence goes on along the minus strand of JAYDZE010063298.1, from coordinate 6,132 downwards.
TGCGCCTGCGCGGCTACTGCCTCGATCCCGTGGTCGCTATAGAATAGGGAAAATACCAAATCAGATAGATGTCTGTGAACCCCAAGAGCATCACGATGCTGCAAAAATTGTGGCAAACTAGTCATGACAGGAGAAACTGTACCACCGTACGTACTTAATTGTTGTTATTTGCTGAATGTTGTATTTTATTATTAATTGTTTGTTTATTGTTGTAATGCATTGTTGTACTAATTTTGATTCCCTTATTTCTCCCCCAATCTCCTCAATTTGCTTAGGAAAAATAAAAAGATGAATTTTGGACAAATTTGGGAGCCAGAGACTTCCACCTGACAGGGTGGATAACGATGCATTGTTCCACCCGGTCGGATAAGACTCTCGGGAGCTAGAGAGCCGGCCGGCTTGAAGTCTCTGGCTCCCAAATTTGTCCAAAATTCATCATTTTATTTTTCATTTATTTTCATCATCAATAATGTATTATTTGATTTACATAAATAATGTTGTAGATACATAAAATTAAATTTGTTGTGTTTGTTTTAAATTGAAAAAAGTGGTCTAAACTATTGAATTTGATTGATATTCAAACAGAAATTCAAACAATTAACCATCAAAACAAAAATCTACGAATAGCCACTAGGAGTGTATTTACTTGGTGATTTGCCTTTGTTATCACATTTAGACTTTCGTGTAAAAAGGTCATCAACTGCATCTTGCACCAGCTAGTGTTATGCATCCCATTTTCAATGTATTTGATATGTTCGGCATACCAATCATTCACTGCTTTACCATGACAAGATACCTTCATATAAGTAGTCGTGAATAACGTATGCTCGAGTTCAAGAATATGCTAGGACAAGCCAAATTGCCACTTAACTATCTGCGGCTCATGTGGCTCCACGATATGCCAACATATAAAGAATGTGGTTGCCCTCTAACAACTCACCAGCTATGCAAAAATACGACAAGAGGCGCTCCCTATAAGGCTGCTATATGAGCTGAAAAAATATCTATTTTGTCAGTCAAAATGATAAGTTAACTTAATGATAAATTATAAAAAAGACATAAATATACTTGGTTAGGCTGCAGCCATGCTAATTGCTCCCGATAGTGCTCAGTGCAATGTTCAAGAGATCTCGTCAGACGTATATGGTCATTCCACCTAACAATACAAAAAAATAAAAACAATCACAATCATTACAAAATCTGATGCATAAACAATAAAGAACTAATCTACTTACGTGCATGTAGTGGGAGTATGGTCGGTATGGACATGAGAATATATGAACTCAAGTCGCAGAATTCGAATTCGTTCTTAGGCCCAAAACTGTAGAAGTACTAGGGGTCACTAATATCCTTTTTGTGATCACATGCGGCTTCACATGGATTATGATGGAGCGCAACCAGTGCTGCCCTGCCACAGCTATACTACGAAGCCACATCGATATCTTTCAATAATATCATATATATCAATGGCACCTTGCAATCGGTGTTGTTAGGATATATCAACCCACCCAATAAAACGAACACATACATGTGTGCCCATTGGATGTAAACCTCGTCATCGAGGTCATTTGCTAGAGGTTCACTCATTCTAGCAGTCAGTGCTGCTACATAAATACCGACCTTTTTCATTTCAGTGTCACTACATAAATACCAGCCTTATTAATGTAAAGTTTCACCCTAAATCAATTAAATCCTAAATATATAAAAAGTCAACAAAAATATAAGAATTAAAGCATAAATCTAACAATAACAGTAAAACTACATACCTTAGTATGATGTTCAACAAAATTCTGCCGGAATTATACAAAAAATCGGAAGAAACAACGACAATTTGCTTAGGGAAAAATGTTGTGCGTGTGTGCAATGGCGTCTTCCCAGATATGTATAGAAGGGCGAAAACGCATGAGGCTGATGCATCTCTCCTTTAGACGCATGAAGTTGATGCGTTTTCAGTGTTATCCGGCCGGGTAGAAGTGGGTGCGCTGTTTCACCTGGCCGAGTGGAAGACTCTAATTTTTCAGAGAGTCCTACTTGGCTAGGATGAAGTGTGTGCACAATTTCACCCAACCAGACGTCGTTTATTGTGAGACGCATGACGCTCATGCATTTTACCCATTTACAAAAATTAAAAGAAAAAGTTCTCATTTATAAAAAATTTATCATAATTTCACTTACATTAAAAAAAGCCTAATGCGGACAATGTAGTGCCGTAGCCTTTGAGGTGGAGGAGACAAGTTTATCTGGTCTCGAATTTCTTACCTTACCTTCATAAAAATAACTTACGTTGGGGCGAAAAAACAGTTGTAAATTTATAAAATATAGTATAAATTTGTAGGGCGCAAACGTAGTAAATCATCATCATCATCATCATCATCATCATCAAACAACATCCAAACTGATTTAATCTATAATTTTAGCTGCAGATCAGCATAATGTAGACCCAAATCATAATCATCTTCATCTTGAGAACGCGACAAACAATATTTGTATTGAAAATCAGATCTCCAACCATACTACATCGTGGATCATTTGATCCAATTGTCGTACTGCTTATTACAACTATCATCTTAGCCACCCACGTTCTATTGTTTAGAGAGAGAGAGGACCATCAGATCTCCTCTTCTATCAGTTCTGGAATGATAGAAACAAAGCAAACGCGAATAAGAGGTCCTATGAATTTCACATTTTCTCCCCTTACTGTAGAACGAATTCAGGAAAAGAAAAACCAACCAGTAATTGACAAATGTACATCTGAAGCATGCAAAAGACAGTTTTTCCTGATGAATTATCAAAAGGAAAGGAGGGAACGTTAGGACCGTATTAACATCAACGAGCATTATATCTTCTTGGCATCATCTTCCAGAGGATCGCGTAGAGTTCCAAACATCCAGTCCATCCATATTGTGTAGTGGCCATAGTTATGGCGATACGTAGTGTGGTGAATCGTGTGGTAGCCAGCGCCCATTACCGGCCATATTTGCCCGTGTATGCAGTCGTGAATATTGGCAGTCCACAGGGCCTCTATGAACAGAAGGGCTATGTGCGACGTGAAATGCATTGGAACCAGAAAGAGAGCTATCACATGGGGCACTGCCTGCAGTATACCATCAAGTGGGTGGAATGCCAGACCTAATTCAGAAAAACCATCGAAATGCTTAGCAAAGTCATAAATTTCAATGCTCCACGTATAATGCATTCATAGAGGGAATGCATAAAAAATTGAAATTAAATAGAACAAGTACACTAAAAGATTCATGACATGCGGAGTACAAAGAAAATTATTTGTAAACTTAAAAATAGTTTCAACACATATATGCATCACTGTATTGCTATAATCACAGATTTTTCCTTTTTTTCAGGTACGGAGAGACTAAAAGCCAGATCTGACAGATCAAAAGGTGTTGGCACATGTGGTCATCTTAAGAGGTCATGGATTGTCATGCTAGATATAGAATAGAAAGTAGAAGAAAGCTACTTGCAAAAAGATATTTAGATAACATATGACCAGTTACTTTCATAATATAGATAATTACCACAAGATCTTGACTTGTTCAAAGTAAAGTTATTACATAACCAGAATAAAAACAACTTTTTTACAAGGCATCTGTGCCAAGGGATGTATCAATGTAATCATAAAAATTCAAATCGGGGGAGGGTATTAAGTCATCTTCTTAGCAGCTTGAGGTCACATACCTCACTAAATATACAGTTCCAAGTCAGTCAATAATAATATTGATGTAACAGAAAGTTCACGCACGATTCTAGGGTGAAGATGAAAGAAAGGATTCCTTCTATAAGAACTACTTGAAAGCTACTTCTCCTCTCTGTTTCAACATCATTCTAGTGCTTTTTTTGCCAATTGCATGGTTTACTCACACAGAAGCAAAAGCAAAACACAAAGTAGAGAATTCCAGAAATAATTCTTCTTCCACAAAATTTGCAGGTTTCCATGTTAGAAGTATCCAACCTTGCTGCAACTTGCTAGTTTCAAAAGCAAGTGTCTACCGGTTGCAGTGAAAAGAATACTCTTTGAAATGGTAAGCGACCGAGTTTAATAAATTTTCATGTGTAGAAATGAGAGAACAAGAATTACCAGCGAATGGGGAAAGCGTATTTTGCTTGTTATAAATATGATGTGTGGCATGAAGATACTTATAGAGAGGCTTTATGTCATGCAGCTCTCTATGCATCCAGTATATTCCAAATTCCACAATTATTAGATAGACAGCCATATAGCAGAAGTATTCAGCGAACCCAACATCGCTTATCCTTGGAAAGCATTTAGTCCATCCATGTTCGATCATGTATTCAGAGATTGTTGGAAGAGCACAGTACCATGGCATCGCTTTCATGGCAACCTTTATCTGCAAAAGCATAGCTTTTCTAGTAGGAATGGCATCTGAAATCAAAACAGATCATTAATGTAACACATTCTGCCGAACTAGTTGACTGATATTTATATGCTTCATTCAACGAAAATCGTTCAAGGAGAACACCATACACAGATTTACACAATACAAATCTAGTTTCCACCTGCACCCACCCTATTTCATAAACAAAATAGAAGAGAGCAACAAAATTATAGTCTAAAAATCAACAACTAATATCAAATAAATTCTGCTTTACCATGGCTCCATGAGAAATGACCAAAAAATCAAGTATCTGCTCCTGCCTTCCAACAACATTTCAAAATCGCAAATGCTTTTACACCAAATAAATTTTTCCTCTACCTGGAAAAAGAATTATCTAAACTAGCCACTAGCAGATGACAGCTCAAAGAGAAAGTACACTAACAAAATTAGGTTTTGCTCCAATTTTTGCAACAGCCAAATCTCTTTAAAAGGTTTCCAAGGAGACCAACATAAAAACCAAGTCACCAACTACATTACCATAACAGATTCCAAATCGATCCAAATTTGGCAATGTGAAAATACTACATCAAACATTAAACACTCATTTCCCCAAAAATCACAGAACCCCAATTTTAATATCCCCTTACGGCCAACACCTACAAGACTAGCTAATCCGCACTCATCACACATTGGGCAGATGCTCAAACCAAATTGAGAGAGACCAGGAATTGACATCAGATTAAAATGCGGATACACAATGAGATCGCGAATGCAGTTGATCCTCTTTGATCGAACAGAAGAAAACAAATGAACAGAATCGTAGAGAAACACAACCTTTAGGAAGATAGACGTTACGCTTCAAGTAGTAGATATAGAAACACCATAAGATCCCGGAGACCATATACACCAAGGTACCGCCAATGTAGTTCCGCAGCCACCCTCTGTAGAAGTGGGGGAGTGGGCCCCACCACTTCTCCGGCAGCACCGCCCCCAGAACGATGTCGTTGTACCACGACGTCTCGTCAACGAACAGCCGCAGCTGATCCCGCATCGCCCCGGCGGAGAAGCAGATGGTTCTTTTCCTCTTTTCAGAGAGAGAGGGAGAGAGAGAGAGAGTTCCGATGGGGAATAGTTGAATGGGAAGGGAGAGAGAGAGAAGGATAGTGTGCGAGTGTAGGGTGTAGCAGCCGTCTTTATAATTTAGATTTCCTTTTTCTTTTTTTTTTAATCTTCTGGCGCATGCGTTTAGCTCTGCTAGGGGTTAAGAAAGGGACACCAATTATTATTCAATTATTAGATATTCTCTGGAGTAAATAGTTAGGGCTGCTTATTCGGCCTGTTCGGTTATAACCGAATCGAACTAGCCGGTTAATCGGAACCAAAACAAGGCCAGGGAAGGAATCGGAACCGCACTGAGTTATTTATTCGGTTAACCGAATAACCGACCGGTTATAACCGCCGGTTATTCGGTTAACTGGCTACAAATATTAAAAATCTCAAGTTTGCTCCAACTGGTGTTTGAACCACTAACCTCTTAGATATTATAAAGCACTTTATCCACTACACAACATACACTTTTTATGCATTTTATGAATATAAAATTTATTTATTAGTAAAATTGAAAAATATTAAGAAAACAAAAATTCTACTAATATTTCTCGATTTCTCTCTGATTGTCAATTACCAACAAACCAACATTCATCAAAAAATAAACAAACCAACAATCATAGTCATTGAGTCGATAACCGAGGATTTTATAAACCTTTAACAACAATTATAA